>ML685903.1:8753092-8854339 GCA_007922175.1 Pelusios castaneus
GGGAGCCAAGGCTCCAAAGGAGCCTCGCCTCCCCCTGGACCTAACGAGTCAACTTAGAGAGTCTAGTGTAGACTCTCTAATTCGACTTAGTAAGGTCAGTTTTAAGTCAACTTAAGAGTCCTATGTGGACTCTCTAAGTCGACTTAATATGGTCGACTTAAAGTTGACTTGGTAAAGTCGACCTAAATTTCTAAGTGTAGATATAGCCTAGGAAGATAAGGTCCCTCCTCACTCAGCATATTTTGACTAGTATAGAAATAATATTTTGTTTTCACCACAGAAAAAGATCCAAGAATTCTATATTAAATGGTACAGCTCACAAATCTGCTAGAATGGGGAAAGGTAAGGATCACTTGATCAAAACTGACAGGCTTCTTACTCCCCAGGAGTCAGATCAATAGAGTGAGAGATTTAAGATTTTTATGTTGGATTTGGTTTTGTTAAATATCTAGTACTAGCGAGGATAAACTGATGGATTGGGTCACAGGAATCTAAATCAGGTTCACAGTCCACACTCATCTGAGGCATAAGAAAGCAAACATTGTCTTGCTTGCTATTTTTCAAAAACTTCATCAGTAGTTGTGTGGACAGGAAGGTTAAGCTAGTTTAAGCAATTCAATAGGATTGACAACTATTCCTGAATGTAAATAGATCTTTTATGAAGAGGGTATATCACCTGCTCCCTTACTGACTGACTATTTTGTTTTTATAAAATAAGCATTCACTATATTCTCTATCTGCCGCTACAATAATTAAAAACTATATTACAAAGTTGACAAAAATCAACTGAGAAAAGGACTTTCTCCTTACATAGAAACCCTCCACCAGTCAAACAGCTTGCTCCAAAACTGCTGAGTAACAAATCGTCCCTGAAGATCAAAATACTGGGCTCTGCTGAGCCAATGGGGGAAATGAATGCCAAAGGTGCGAGCTCTCTCTGACAACACTCTGGGTGAAAGATTTTATTGTCTCCATTTTCCCCCAGTTCAAATCTGGGCATTGAAATCTTAGCAAAACAATACCTAACTGATCTTCAGGCAGTGTGCAAACTAGCTCAGAAACCAAATATATAATGATTTAGAGAAGCTCCTTTATGTAACATCACTAAGCCAGCAAATCACCACATTCCACATTAGCTGATGTTTTTGAGCAGTTTCCAAGATTGCCCCACATACAGTGCTTTGCAGCAGTCAAATCTGGAGGTACCAAAACTCACAGATCCTCTGGGATAGTTCATAAAGCTAGGCAAGTTCCTATTATTTGGCTGCCTGGGGCAACCAAAAATCAACATAATTATTGCCCTTTAAACTACTTGGAGATCTGCATTTAAAAATCTCATGCACTGACTCAGCAGCAGGTAAAGCTGAAATGGAAAGCGGCGTCTTGCCTCAGAGCTTTCAATAAGTGTCCTTGACAGCAAAAGAACAATGGAAGACTTGTCCCCAGTGCCGTTTTTTTTTTACTAAGTTCACTTGCTGATTCTAATCAGACACCCAGCCATGCTCCACTTCAGAAAGAGTACACACAGCTGATTATGTACGGTTACAGAAAAAGTGGGCCAACTACATTTCCCTGTCTGATGACCAAATTTGAAATATACCTTTTCCTAACACACACATTTTCCTCCCTCACTTATGGTAGGTTCCATATCAATGATAGCTCAGTACTGGATCTGTTGAGAAAAGGTACAATCCTTTTTTAGGCTGATCAGCTTTCTGCCTAGAGAATCCATCTGGATTTTGTTGTCGTAGCTCTGTTGAGAAAAGGTACAATCCTTTTCTAGTTTATCATAGACATAACAATATTCAGGAATGCTGAATTCTTTTCAGTCCTATGCATCAACAACAGCATTTGTTTACAAAATGGTTTGATCTTGTTTTCTACTTGTCCTTTAGTCATAATATCACAGGTTTGTTTTCTGATGAAAATGCTTGCTTATACTTCCTTGTACTGCTTTAATTATACACCTTAATTTTATGGCTATCTGCCCTTAATGGATGTGTTCAGGGATAAATTGCAACACTTCCTAATCTGCCATTGGTGGTGAACAAAATTCAGGTTAACCTGTAGAGAGATATCTCTGCCATGTCATCCCCCTGCCTTCCGAATTGTGGCTAAAGTCATGCAAGTGAACCAATAGTTAAGAAGGGCCCCAAGAGCTTCATGAAAACCCTGACTGGGCTCCCACTACTCCCGATGATTTATCCCAGGGTCTTTACCCAGTGGTTAAAGTATAATTTGATGGGACCCGGAACCCTCCTAATCTCTGGGCCTCCTTCCCGTGTTGTGTGGGCCCCCTTCATGCATGTGTGGGCCCCAGCCCAGGTAAGCATTTGCAACCACTTCTCAGTACCCCATGAATCAGTTATCGCTCCATAAAATATTTATAATTTTATATGGTGTTTATGTCTATAGCAATTATTGTCACAAACTAGCAAACACTGCATAGCATAATAAGTATTGTGATTAACAATGGTGGGTTGTAGGACCTGCCAGCAGCCAGGGCAGGGTGGAACATGTGTTCCACTGGATTTTTCTATTTTTAGGGGCCCCGGAACTCTGGCCCCTCAAATTTGGGGGCCCCGGAACTGTGTTGCGGTGTGTTCCCCCTTACTTTAACCCCGTTTTTTACCTGACAAACCTTCAAAGAAAGGAAGACAGTCTTCATGTTTATTTGGAATGAATCTCTAATCAGAATCTGCATCAGAAACAAAGCACACTCCCTTCCTTTTCACCTCCTACCCCAATAGTTGAAAGGAACTGTCAAGTTCTATGGCTACGGTGCCAGTTTTGTGCAGTGATGGATCTGATTTGCTATTCTGGAATGACACATAGTCCTTTACGTGAAGAGCAGCTAAGAGCACTAGGATTTTTCTATGGGCATGTGAGTCTGCATGTAATTAGGCCAATGGGCAATGCACAGTTTTCAAACTGGACTGACACTACATGGATTTAAAAATAAATATTTGAGAGAAAAGAAAATGAGCTATGTATCCCTCTTGTACAATGTGGATACATTGTTCACCTCCTTTTCATTAATTTACAGACTAATTCAATAAAATAGTGGTTCAAAATAATTCCGTAAGATACATTATAATGGTTTAAGACTGTCTTTTTGAAAAGACAGTGATAATTGTATAAAATTGCAAGATTTTCACAATGGCACGCTTGACCTCTAACAGTTGGCTTTGGGAGGAAAGGCTTTGATGAAGACAAAGTACTATAAGATGGTACTGGCTGTTAATACCATTTTTTTGAAGGGGGAGAAAATATGAGACACAAACTGCTCGAGCATCTAAAGTATCATTGGGCACTTAAAAAAATCAGGTGAACAATTTTTAAAAATTGTTTTGAGAAATTCAGAAAAAATCTTTCTCACTATCTGTTATCAAACCATAGATTTTCAAACATGTCTAGTGATTTTGGGATGCTCAGCTTGACTCAGTAAAAGGGGAGTCTACATTTTCAAAAGGTATTCAGCACCCTGTTTCTGAAATTCAGGGCCTCTGGGCCACTAAAACCAGAGACAGCCCTAATCACTTGTTACTTTTGTAAAACGGAGCCCAGTTATCTACATCATGCATGTAGCAGGAAAGCTGAGAGATGATATAAACTAGTGAACACCTCCATTACACCCAGTAGGTATTCTGGAACATTTGTAATTCCAATTATATTGTTTTAGTCCTCTCCCCTACATCCTAACGTTAATTATCCCTCTCTCTACTGATTTAACATTGCTTCTCCATGCGTACCAAAAAAAAAAAAAGAGACAAGCACAGTGGGATTTTACTCTACCTCAGTTCACCATCTCTCTTACATTTCCTTCTCTATAGCACTGTCTATTTTTTAAATTAAATGCTTCTCTATTTCTCTGGTAAGAGGAATAGGAACATGAAAGGTGAATTGATTAGTTTGTTCAACTCAGCACCTCAGCAACTGAAGGTATACATAATAACCCCACTGCATGAGTTGATGATTAACAGTAACCACATGATAGTCACACTAACTTCATTGGGACTACCCCCACATTTAAAGTTAAGCACATGCTGAAGTGGTTTTGCTGGATTAGGACCTATTAACAGCAGATGATATTGGAGATCTCAGACAGTTCCAAAATTGTTAAAATGGCATTAAACATATATTGTTTTAACTACCTGTCCCCACTCTTTAGTTTTTATAATTGAGAGGGCAGGTAATGCCACCCACTTCTGCTACCAAAGTACTCACTTTTGAAAAAGAAGAAGAGATATAGAAAAGGAAGCCACCACTTGGTGCCTCCTCCTGGTATGACTGGGAATGGATGGTTCATTTACATTTTCTTTGGGAAATGCTTACTATATCCTGGCTTTGGGGGAGGGAGGGAAGGAAAATATTACCAAAACCCTTACAATGGGGATGAGATTGTTTTTACTGAACTGGTTGGGATATCTACTGAGACAGCTGAGGTTTCAATGCTGGGGTGTGTGTGCGTGTGTGTATGCGAATGAGCACATACTCTTTCTACCTCACCTACAGTATAGTGTCTTCTAGAGACTGGCAATGGTTCTAGTTGCTGACAAAAAGACACTAACATTTAAAATTATTATTTTGTTAATATTCAATAAAAGGCCTTGGTGATGTTGGGTTTGTTTCTGAAGACCAAAGCCATTAGCCCAAGGATGAATTTCCAAGAGCTGTTTGTTCAACTCATTGTGAGGCACATATAATCAAACCAAGGTAGCTACAAAGATGTAATTATAACTCTAGTACATGCAAAGAATATACCACGGGCACATGATTTACTGTGTTTCCTTGAGTTATTGATAACCCTTAACTCATCAATAATTAGTGGGGGAACAGATGTATTCAGAGAATGGCTCTATGTTCTGTTTATGAAACAGCATTTGATGATGAATGTGTTGCAAGAAGGCATGACTGGGCGCTCAGAACCGTGGAGATGTCTGTGAAGGTCTTTGCGGTCACTAGAAGAGAGAAGCACTACTCTGTTCCTATTCTGAAATGAATCTCTTCTGACTTTCTTTTCTGAAGTTGGTGATAATTTTCATCTACCAGAAAGTAGCAGGTGGGATTTGATGATATTTCCTCAATCTGCAGAAGCTAGCCAAGGCAAGACCTGTCTTTTTTTTGTATATGAGTGTCTTTGGCGAAGGCACAGTGTATTATTCTGGTTTGCGGGGCTCATTTTCTTCATTGACCAAAATCTACAATGTGATTAGCAGAGTTCCTGGAAAATTTTCTCATGGAACAGTTATTCTTTGGAAAATAATAATTCACTGAAAGATGGCTGAACGGCAGGCATTTTCCTTGCATGAGGAACGTACACTATCATAGCAGCCCACCCAAGATAGGAGAAACGTTAGCTCTAACGGTTAGAATAATGGTATGATCAAGTCTAATAAAAATGACAATATTCATTTTGTAGCATTCTCCACCTGCAGATCATGATATATTTTAAAACATGAATTAATTAAGCCTCAGAACATCCCAGTGATATAGGGAATGATTATTATCCACATTTGACAGAAGGGGTAACCAACTCAAATTAAGGCATGAAAGGATTGGATTTTGCAAAGTGCTAAATACTCAGAATGTTCCTTGACTTCAAGGTGCTGAGAATTTTGTCCTAATGACTTGCCCCTGATTAGACAGTGAGAATCCATGGTAGGTCTGGAAATAGTCTCAGAACTCATGATTGCTGGGGTTCACTTTAGAAAAACCTTTCTTCAAAAAACTCTAGAGAATGAAATTCAGATTCAGTTAATGACATTCTAACAGCTTGATGAAGGGAAATCTCACTTCTGCAGCAAAGAGTGGAAGTGTTAGCAAACAAAGAAAAAATAAATGAACTAAATTTCTTACAACCTCCCTGAGAGGTTTGGTTTGATTTTTGAGAAACAATGAGGTCCTTCTTATCTTATTCAGGCCAATTCACATACAATTAAAAATAAATGAAAAGAACAAACTAAAGAGCCCAACAATTAAAATGATTATAAATCACTAAAGAATTGTAATGATTTTCTCCTCTAGTGACTAGCAACTGAGAAAAAGGAAATCCAGTAAGTGCTCTGCTATTAGCTAATGGAGATTCTTCTTTAGCTCAAGTGGGAGCGCTGTTGCTTTGGGATAGGAAGGTTGTGATGTCTCGCCTAAAGGGATATAAGTGTAGCAATTCAGGTCCCAGATGAGAAAAATTCCTCACATTGGTGTCCAATTAGTGATCTGATTCCTGGTGTTAAGTCTAATGCAATTTAGAATGCACCTGCTGAATAGTATACATGCCAAATATAAACTGAACTGCTACAGCTCTTTGTCTTTGTTCACTGATAGCTGAATGTTTTGTTACAGGGTAGGGAGTAGAGCTGGGTGCTAATGAGTAGTTGTGAACATTTGTGTGAATAAAACCTGCAGATTTCCTTCAACATTTTTATTTGCTTTTCATGACAATCCATGGGAGCAAATGTTTGTAATGATGTTAATGGAAGGAGAAAGTATTGAGAATACATACTGATAAAATTACTATTTTCAGTGCTGATACAATGTGCACCGGTGTGGTAAAGGATACAAAGGAGACAATCACTACCTCCAAAGAGTTTAAAGTTTAAAATACAGTTAAGACAGACACCCACAAAATCCAAGAGGTTAGCATGACCATCTTATTTTCAACTTACTTCTTGTAGAAAGAAATGAAAGTTGGGGAAGGATCATCATCTGAATGGGAATGGGAAACTTGCTTTTCAAACTTATATGCTTATAATAAGTTGATACATTTCTCTGAGGGTACTTGCAATTGAATTATCTGTATGCATTTATTTAGATTTTGAAGAATTAAAAAGATGCCTATTTTAGGCCCTAAGCTCCTTAATACATCATTAATAAGATAGTGAAGCCCCCAAAGTATTAAAGCAATAATTTCAACAGGAACTCAGCCAACTTGCCACCGACCTTCCCACCTTCCCATTCCTTCATCATTGTGGGAAGTATGCCCTGTTCCTGCTCCCCAAACCTTCTCAAACAGGTGTCTTTTGCAGTGATCCCAGTGAACTATCTTGAATGTGTGTGGGGGGAGGTAGGGGGTGGGGAGAAGTTGCAGTGTCCAAGTGAATTCACAAAGAACACTTTGCCAGCAGTCCCCTTGTTCAATAGTCAGGAAGATCCAACTTGGGCATCCTGCTGACTGCAGCTATGGCAATATGGTACAGGAAAAGAGGTGATTCCTCAGGTAGGCTGGTTCCAGGCCATATAGGACTTTTTAGGTCACGGATCCTAGAACACTGCTGCCATACGTTCTCAGAGGGATGCCATGCTTGGTGAGGTAGCCGCTGCACTTTGCACAAGTTCCAGTCTCCAAAGGACTTTAAGATGTAGCCTCCTATAGGCAATATTAAAATTGTCTAGTCTTGCGGTGACCAAAAGTAAGAAAATAGTGGCAAGGACAAGGAAAGACCATAAACTGGCCAGATATGGATGGTAAAAAACCTGACGGATATACTACTGTCATGATATGACCATCATACAGCAGCTGCAGATCTGGAATCATCCCAAGTTTGAATCTTGATAACTAAATAAAAAGCAAATATAATTCCTGGATGTATTAGAAGAAGTGTTGTGAGCAAGACCAAGAAACATTCTTCTGCTCTATTCCATCCTATTCAGATTATGGGATATAGCACTATGTTTGACTTACTCATCAGAAACACTTTAATTCAAAATGGCCCCATGCGAGTGGAGGGTCCTAGGCTATGTCTACACTTGGAAATTTAAGTCGACTTAACTAAATCAACTTTAAGTCGACTTAGTTAAGTCGACTTAGTGAGTCTACACTTAAATTTTAAGTTGACTTTGGGGGGAACTTACAAAGTCGACCTAGAGTGTCCACACTGGATGCCTAGGTTGACTTCTAGGGGCTAGAGGGACCTAGGGCAGGCCCAAGGGGTGGTGGGGCACCCCTTGCCCAGTGCCAGGGGCCTCAGCCTTTGCCCCATTGTACGTAGGTAACTCTGGCAGGGCATAGGGGCAGGGTGGGCAGGGCTCTGCCGTGCCCTGTCGGGGGGCATGCCAGGCTCTCCCTGTGCCCCCCCTGGCAGAGAGGGCATTGGTGTAGTCCTGGGGTAGCCCTAAGTTGACTTAGGGCTACCCCACGTCTACCCTGGCTTAAGTCGACTCTAGGGAGTCGACTTAAGCCTTAAGTCGAATTAATTCGAGGTTTAATAAAGTCGACTTAATTTTCATTAAGTCAACTTTATTTTCCTTAAGTCGACTTAAGCAAGCTGCTTAAGTCGACTTAAGGAAAGTGTAGTGTAGACGCAGGGTAAATTAAGTCGACTTAATTTACAAGCGTAGACGCAGCCCTAGAGCCCAGACTCCAGCTCAAGCTCAAACATCTACACTGAAAATGTATAGCCCCAGAGCCCAAACTTATGTCAGCTGACACAGATCAATCACAGGTGTAACATTGCAGCGTAGACATACCCTCAGGGTGAAATTCTGAACTCACTAAAACTGTTAGATATTTTGCCATTGACTTTAGTGGAACTGGGATATCACCCTTAATGGTTAAGTAGTAGATAGTAAGTATGTCCCCTGATAAACAAATGTTTCTCTGTTCAAATCTTATAAAAAGAACAAAGTCTGTGAAAGCCACTTATGGTGGCTTTTGTCTTTTCACAACAAGATCCAATTGCTGGATCTGAAGTCAGCAAAGTTCCAACTGGAATATGATGCATATCAACAGTGAGTGTAATTAATTATTGGAACAGATTACCAAGAGATGTGTTAAATTCTCCAGCACTGGCTTGTGTTGCTGGAAGAAATGTTCAACTACACCTTGTAGACAAGATATACAAAGCACTGGGTGAAGTCTTATAGCCTGTGTTATGCAGGAGATCACACTAGATAATCATACTGGTCCCTTCTCAAAATCTATGAACATCTGAATATTCCTATGAAACTTTGACTCTAGACCAACATTTTTATTTGATCCAATTGTCCTCCCAGACATATATACTAATTTAAGAAAGAGTTAACCTTCAATGATAAGCAGAGAGACAGCAAGGGCTGGGCATTACATCTTCCAAAAGCAACGTATAATTATAATGCTAGTTGGCAATATTGAATTGAGAACTTTTTAATTTCATTCTGTGCCTGTATGTGGCATGCCAACAAAATATACAATTCCTACTGTATCGTATGATTAAGATCAATAGTTGTCATCTTTGTTTTCTCACTTGCCTTTGTGTAAAATGAAAATGACTATGTTAATTAGCACATTGGCTTTGAGAAGCATCATCTTTCTTTTAATTTCTGGACATCTTGTGATGAGCCACCCAGTACTGACTCAGCGGTGCTGGACCTTCACTTGGGGCCCAGAACTCTGCAGCTGCTGTAGCTCTACATTTGCCCAGAGCAATGTGCCAGCTGTCTCTGCCTGTATTACACCACAGTAATGTGAACAACTGGAAGCAATAATGTGTCTCCCCATTTGCCTAACAATACCAACATGAACAATAATTTAGAAGACTGAAGATTTGTGCTGTAATTTAATAAACCCCATGCACATTTCTACAATTGAGTATCACATCTGTGCAATGGATCCTAGAAGTGTAATATTCTTTTATAAGAGACCATTAACCAATCTTAAGTTTATAGGTTTCCTTAAATCTTTTTCCATCAGCTGTTAAACTACAGTAAAGAGAAAATTGCCTTTTATGAGACAAGGGATAGTAAAATACAAAGACTGTGATTAAACGTCAATCAATTAAGGATTATAATATAATAAAAATGCTGACTGATGATTAAAATGAGTACTTTCAGGGAGAAATTTATAAGCAATATTAAGAATTGTTTTAAAAAGTCAATAGAATAAACTCCACTTACATCTTATTACATATCAGGGACACAGTCCTAAATTACACTATTTAAAGGGAAAAAATGTTATTCTGACAAAAATACCTGTTGTTGATCTCTATACTAAATAGAATACATCTCTATCTCTCTTTTATTTTATTACACCCCTGACTCCTGGGTTTTTAAATCCACTTCTGAATAAAGTAAGTAGAGGTGGGTATTTTAGTTTCAGCCGATGTCCAACTACATGTTGAATAACATTTAGTGAAAACAGGTTACAGATCTTTTAGGTAACCATACAAATAAAAGAGAAATAAATAATTAATCCATGTAAAAGAACAAAAATGATATCTAAACTGCAGGGGAAAATGTAAGCCTTGTATATACCTCCTTAATGTACCCAGTTGTACTATCAATTATGGAAAATTCCTAAAGAATTTAATATGGATTAAGCCAACTAAGTTCTATAGAAGTTTAATAGGGATCTACAGAAATTTAATAGTAGAAAATGCTCAACTTTTTATAGGCTGTTGGAACTATTCAGCAAAAAGCTATAGTGGAGGTATAGATTTCTTTAAAATTATGTGGGGTGGCAGAAGGAACCAATAGAAATGTTTTCATTTTCCATGTATAGGGTATTTTCATAAGGGAAACTCCATATATTATATAACATCTATACTAGTTTTCACTTCCTCTCCTCCTGCTCCCATGCTGCTGAGTACCTCTGGAGAAAATGATATGACCAGGTAGACTGTTTTCTGTAACAGACCTGTTCTTTTCGCCTTCAATTTTTTCATCTTTCTGATCAATCAGTACCTATTTCTCCATACTCATTGAACCTCGCCACCCAAATTTGCCAATAAAATCATCTCTGACTCCTAAAACTTTCCATTGCTTCTGCCTCGGTGAAGGATATTGCCAACTTTAAAGAGATCAGTAAGTTTCAACATTATCTCCTCTCACCTTGTTTCTTTTCCTGTTACTCTCTCTTTCTTCTCCCCATCACAGACAGGGGGGGGCTTCTTGCTTGCTTTCTTCATCTAACCACAACATCTATCCAAAAGATATTCTTGCCTCATGACCTTATTTGTTCTCCTTCTCCCTTCCCTCCTCTTTCTCTTTAACCTCAAGCATTCTATGATCTCCATATCTTTTTTTAAAAGTATCCTTGACTCCCATGTCCCTCATCAATTATTCCCATGCCCTTGTCTTTTCATTCATCTATAAACTAGTTGAATGTGCTATCTATAATCTGCTGTCTCAAGCTCTTCTCCTCCACTCCATCCTTGATTCTCTCCAATCTGATTTCTGCCCTCTGCTCTCCAGAAAAGCTTCTTTCTCGACTTGCATCTTGACCAAATCTCAGCACCTCTACTCCATGGTCATCATCTTGGATCTCTTGACTGTCTTTGACAGCGTTAATAGTGCCTTCCTTGAAATCCTGTACTTCCTTGGCCTTCATTACTGCCGCCTTTCCTGACTCTCCTCTTAACTATGTGGTCATTCCTCCCCTTTCCACTTCATGTGGGTATCCCAGAGGACATTGTCTCTGTCCCATTCCTTTATTTGATCTACCCCCTTTCTCTAGGTGTTCCAACAGATGTATGCAATGACATTGCCCTCTAATGGCCACTCTACAAATAGGATATAAGTCTTAACACTAACTGTTAATGGAAATGTTTTTGAACACGTAAGTAAAAGTGTAATTTTGGAGCAGGAGGCCATAAATTTTACTAGATAGACTTCCAGTTTGATCCAGAATTACAATTCTTAGATTCTTGAGAGTTCTATTTCATGTGTGTGGTTTAGCAATGAAATGAAAATGCTATGTATGTATATGGCCATGTCCTCTTACAAATGTTTTATTTATTGTGAAAATTATTTTTCCTTGTATTGAAAAATGATAATAAGCTTAGCTGATGCAGTCTTTATTCTATGACTGTAGAGTTTTTTCCTATAATTTTTTTTCCTAAAAAATTCAGTCTGCTCCATATACAGTTTTCATGGTCTATATACTATTGATTTCAATGGGAGCTTTGCAAACAGAGATCTTGCAGGATCAAACCTGTATGTGTTTCATTTTTAAAGATTACCACCTTGATGAAACTTTAGTATGTGCTTAGTTTACAAAGACAATAAAAAAAGTCAAAAATGCAATTATATTGTAATAAGACTCTACCACCACTTACTAACACACTTTCAGTGGTAGGATAAAGCTGCTTTGACTCTGCTATGAATAAAAGCTTCTCTGAATGACCTCTCTCAACATCTATTTCTCACATTCTTAACATCTCCTGGCAGTGATAAGCTGTGAGAATTAGCTTCATGTGATGCTACTTCTTGGAAGTCCTGCCAGAACTCCCCAGGAGATTGCTGCAGTTCCTTCAGAAATAATAGAAATAATAATGGTGTAATAAAGTAAAGGGAGAGAACTCTAGTCATCAATTTATGTGGTATGTGTGTCTTGGTAGGAGTGAATTGGCTAAAAGGTATTCTTAAAAAGCAAAGAGCAGATTCCTGTATTCTTTTAAGGGCAGTTAGGTCGACTTAACAAAGTGGACTAAGTCAACTTAGCCCACTTTGTTAAGTTGATTTAATAAGGTCAACTTAAACTCAACTTAAAGTCAACCTTATTAAGTCGACTTAACTTTTGCTGGTGTAGACATACCCATACATTGTAATTTTCTGCTAAATACATTTTCAGACACAGTCTTCTTCCTTGCACTCTCCATCGGCTGGTCCCAATTGTTGAAGCCCCAGAATTTGTTTGACATTGCCCCAGCAGGTTCTATTGTCTAATATAAGCTGCAAAGGAAAGTGTATGTCAGTTGCGTAGTATTAAGATACATTGTTCTTGATGGGCGAGAATGAGTGTGTGTATAGCAGGTGACGGTGTTAAAAAGCCTTTTATTTCATAGACAAGAAAACTGAATTCCTTTCTCATTTGTTTCAATGCAATTATTCTTAGAAAATCAAATTATAAAGAGGATTTTATGTAGAAAATAAATAATAAGAACTGTTTGGGAGATACAAATATTGACTTAACAGGGGAATAGTGCTACTAACATTTGGGTTATTTTTCACTGAATCTGATAAAAGATTTGTCATCAAGTCACATACCAGCTGTACTAAACACGCATTACTTCCTATATCCAATAGATAAATTATGTCCAAGTAATGAATTCATAATTTTATTAACTTTGAAATTAATACTTAGGACTGAGGTTAAAACTGGACTAAAGTAAAATATGTTGGCCATTGCCCTAAATCAGAAAAAGCCCTCAGAAAGTGGATCAGTCTCTACATCCTTACTTTGTGGTGATTTTTGCTGATGCAAGCCATGCTTTATCCAGCTATCACAGACATTTTCCTCTGAAGATGGATGGCTGAACATGCTGCACCTGTAGTTATCCATCACACATGCCTATGGATGACCATGGCCTCCTTTTTGATCCAATTCTTATAGCAATTACATTTGGATCTTTGCCAGCTACATAATCCTGTTATGCCACCCACAGAAAATCAAGGACTTTGATTTCTTTTCTTGCTTATTTTAGAATATTGTACTGCTTCCAGCTCACACAGGATGAAAACTGGAACTGAATGCAAAGACTGAGATGCGGAAAGCAAACAAGAGACTGTGAATTCAGTACTTTATAGTGTGGCACTGTTTTGTTCATACTGGAAATCCAGAGGCTGTAAAACATCCCTAGAAAACTGACTCAACAGAAATGAACAAAGAACAAATATAAAAATTGGAATGCCTGGAATGCTTCTTCTATAATATCTTCTCATCATCCACCCACAAATGACACATGCAGATTCAGAGTTCAAATGCTTATTACTATCAGATCATACTGTGAGTCTTCAGAAATGGTACAGTTTAAAGAGACACAGAAATAAAAGGTGCCTTGCTCTGGGTATTTGAGTTGTCTGTATTATAACATTCTTACTTGCAAAGGCATATTACAGAATATTTCCAGCACACCTGACAGTCTAGCATAAAGAACAACAAAGTGTATTTTAATCTATGGTCCAAATTCAGAAGTGATGTGTACAGTAGTTTAAATATTACTCTCTCTCTTGCATTAACTATGACTCTATGGGTGCATTTACACTTACAAATTAAGTCGATTTAAGCCTGCTTAAGTCGACTTAATTTAATCTGCGTCTACACTACAATTTCCTTAAATCGACTTAAGTTGCTGCTTAAATTGACTTGAGGAAATTTAAAGATGACTTTATTAAACCTGGTTTAAAGTCGATTTTACTGGCTAAGTCGACTTTATTAAGTCAATTTAGCCAATGTGGACGCAGATTAGCCCTAAATCGACTTAAAGGGTCCCAGGGCTCCCCCACTGCCCTCCCTGCCAGGGTGGCTGGCACTGGCAGAGCCTGGCATGCCCACCCACAGGGCAGGACAGAGCCCTGCCCACCCCGCTCCTATGCCCTGCTACTGTCTCTGTCCTGCTCAGCTCCCATTGTACCAGGGTACAATGGAGCAAATGCTGAGCCTGCTGGCACTTTGGAAGAGGTGCCCCCCTGCCACCATGGACCAGTCCCAGGTCCACCTAGCCCCTACAAGTCGACTTAGGTGTCCAGTGTGGATGCTCTAAGTCGATTTGGCAAGGTCCCCTTGAAGTCGACTTAATTTTATAGTGTAGACATGCTAAGTCGACTTACTTGGCCAAGTGTAGACATAGCCTTTAAGACCTATTTACACCAATTTACCAATACTTATATGAGTGACAAGAGAATCTAAACTGGTGTATTGTAACTTACATACCAACGATTAGGAAGAAATGATAAATAGATATAAGCTAAATGGGTATAGCTAATGAAACCTTCATATTATAACACTCTGCCAGTAGGTGCTTTTCTTGCTACATGCCTCTTTACTGGCCTTTTTGGGATGAGTTATACTAATTTAGATCCCCTTGTATTCAGTTTGACTCATTGCACCAAAATGAGAGGTGATGTGTAAAGGGGAGGATGTAAAATTTTGTTCAATGCATACATGGAGCTATTAAAGGAATTGTATAGAAGCATTTTTCCTGCTTTTTTTCAGTATGCTGATGACACTCAGCTCAATGCTCCTGATTCTCATTCACATTAAGGACCCACCCTTAGTGAAAAGGGGTCTTAGTGTAAATCAGAATTCAACTTTAGGTCTCTGTTGCATCTGACTAAGCCTGTATTGTTGAATGCCAGAGCCAGTACATGAGACAGATTGGGGCACAGCTAAGAGCCAGATGACTGAAACTCAATCCAGATAAGATGAAGGAAACAACTGTAAAATACAACTAGGATGATGTCTCTAATTTTAACTTAGCATGTGTGCCTGGCATCTGTGACTCATTGCAAGCCAGAGATAGTTACTAGTCAGATATGTAAAAGCACTGTCCACAAATGCTTGTTACCAACTACTGCACAGGCAGTTACAGTAATTTCTTCAAAATACTGACCTTGCTACCAAGGTCCATGCCTTTGTCACCTCAAAACTAGATCCCACGATTAGTTCTACATGGATCACAAGTTAAAAGAGTTACATTTTATCTTCCAGCCTGCCCTCTTTTTCTCAAGCTTCCTCTTTACCTCTGCCCTCCCTTTCCGCCAACGCTCCCTCTGTTATTTTTCCTCCTTCATACCCATTTAACATAACATCTGTAGGAATTCAAACAAAAAATGGGATTTTTACTGTTGACTTCCCATGTATTAGGAGTGGATTCATGGGAGTGACATCAGAAATGACCAGAATGAGGCTTTGGTAATCACTGCCCCAAACTAGATTCTAAGAAATAAATATTTTGATACCTGAATGGTTTCTCATAGCTCCAAAGGATCTTCAGTTCATGCTTAACCTTCTAAGGAAGAGAAATCTTAGAGACAATTGTTATTGGAACATCACTACAGCTAACATGAACATTTAAGCTTTTTCTCTTTTTTCTTATGCGTAGCATATGTTCACGAAATGGGAACATTTTTTTAAACATACATGTGATCATGGGTTGTGTATAAATGTACCTAATCAAAGAATACCCTACAACTTTGCTATTAACTGGTAATACAAGTATTATGATACAATACTCTTAAAAAAAAAAAGAAGTCTGGAGAAGTCATTTAACTTTACAAACAAAAGTCCACATTGTTTATTCTTAAATCTAGTTTATTAGTTTGTTATTAATTACATAAGAGATTACACAATTTCACTTCCTCTGTTACCCCTCAACTTTGAGGAGAAACTTTCTGACACTCTTTCAGATTAAATTAAGCTATAATGAAATACTTTCTTGGTGACTCAAGTAAGTCTAAAAGGAAAGCACAGCGAAGAAAATGTCAGGCACATCTTAAGAAAAGAAAAGAAAAGAAAAGAAAACTAAAATCTTGTACACCTTTGGTGTCTCCAAATAACTACATAACATTTGGCTGCAGCAGAATAAGACAGTTAAATAAAACATCACAAGTGCTTAAAACTGAAAGGTGAAGAGAGGGGGAAAAACACAAGCCTATTAAGGATCAGTAACATAAATGTTCTAACATATTGACCATTGTTTTTCTTTTTAAAAACTTATTTAGAAAGACCTTCTCAGTTTTGTTTGGGAATGGTAGGGTTACATTGTTGTAAAACACACATGGATGGATGGCTTAAACTATGGTCTGCATACACTGGGTGAAATGTATCTATTGACTTACAAGCTGGGTGCATGTGTCAAAATGCAATCCGGTATTTTTGTAATAATAGCTAGCAGTCATAGTTGTAAATTATTTATGGAGACTATTCAGTGCAAACAGGTTAGTGCACACATCCTCTTCAGCTTGACTGCCCTGGTTTTAGATCACTCAGACATTCAACTCCTTAGAGATCTGCTCTTATCACTGCAAACCCTAAAATGGTACCAAAACTGCAGTCATTTCAACAACTCAACGGAGCTCAGCCATTTGCCAAAATTCCACATCAAGGGTCAGTGAATAAACACTAGTTCTGCCCACCTCTTTCACACTCATTCTGGTCTTGGCAATGTAAGTTAATATCAGACATGAAGGGAGATCGATCTCCAGAGCTGAGGCTCCAGTGTGCTTTACTATCTTTGTGCAGAAGCATGGAAGAATGTACCTAGCAAAGGCCACAGATGATCTTAACACAAACTGACATTTCACTAATGCTGTGTTTCTGAAGCTGGGAAAAAGACAGCCATCCAATGAATACCACTGTTTCTATTTAAATAAATATGGTGTCCTATTGCAATGCAGCACACTGATTTTCCCTATACTCAGAACAATTGAATTCCAGCTGCCAATTAGCATTTTGTCCTCACCAATCAATTTAAGCAGCCACACCACCCTACAGATTCATATAGGTTACCATATAGTTGGCTATACTGTAGATTTCCACCTTTTACATTTTAAGAACAAAAGGCAAAACAGAACCACTTCTATCATGGAAAAGGGCTCCAAACTCTGTGTTTTTGGTAAGTACACGGTACACATAAACATTTAAATATATATTAGCTTTCTTCTAAGATAATCAGAACACTAAGGGCTTTAGTGAGGGCTCCTTATGTTAAGAGTTATGATTCCAGTCATTTTAAAAATTAAAATAATGGTTGGTGCTAGCTATGTTTCGGCATCAGTTTATAGATGAATATGTTTACTACTACCAAGCAGTGCCATGTAGATTTTCCTGCCTAGGATTTTGGCAACTTTGAGTTTTCCTCTATGGAATTTTCTCTTCCTTCACCCTTCGGAAGTGTAGATTTTGACCCTCACCACCACCACACAATGGCTATGTCTACACTTGTTAATTTAAGTCGACTTTAACTAAGTCGACTTAGTGCATCTACACTTAAAATTAAAGTCAACTTAAAGGGGAACTTAGAAAGTCGACCTAGAGCGTCCACACTGGATGCCTAGGTCGACTTCTAGGGTCTTAGGGGGACCTAGGGGAGGTCCACAGGGGCAGGGGGGCACCCCTTGTCCAATGCCAGGGGGCTCAGCCTTTGCCCCATTGTACATAGGTACAATGGGGCGAAGGTGGTCAGGGACCCTGGCAGGGCATAGGGGCAGGGTGGGCAGGGCTCTGCCGTGCCCTGTGGGGGGACATGCCAGGATCCCCCTGTGCCCCCGCCCCCGGCTACCCCACGTCTACACTGGCTTAAGTCGACTTTACAGAGTCGACTTAAGCCTTAGGTTGAATTCAAAGGGTGTAGACGCAGGGTAAATTAAGTCGACTTAAGCAAGCTTTAGTCGACTTAATTTACAAGTGTAGGCGCAGCCAATGAATATGAGTCAACACCCCTGTAACTATGTTCAAACTTGCATAAGTGGGTTCCTCTATTGTAGGCAAATCCTCTTAGTGTTTTTTAGCCTTTCTCATAGCTGTAACACAGATTGCATTGAGCCTGTGATCCTGGGTTCCTGTTCTTCCCAGGCTTCCCAAAGAAGATTAAAAAATCCCATTGAGGCTACTTCCCATGCAGAAATTCAAATGGCAAAAATCTGATGGAGGCCAGAGGAACCTCTCGTATAATGAACAGTACAGGTGGTAGCAACTAGCCCCAGTGTCAGGGGTCTGAGGCCACAAATTTCCTTAGTGTCTCCTTTAGGATTTTGTTAAACTGCTTCACTACTCTGCCTGTCTGTCTGTGGATGGCAAACTGGTGTCTTGAGGGATTTAATCTTTAGCAACTCACACAACTGCTGCATCAGTCTTGATTAAAAGGTGGACCCAGTATTTCTTTGGGTATCCTGACCTTCACAAAAACCTTCATGACCTCAGTCATGATGGTGGATGCATTTGTTGTGTGGATGAGAATAGTCTTTGGGTATTGAGCTACATAATCTGCTATTTATATGTGATGATACCCTGACACACTTTTCTCCAAGGGCCCTATCAAGTAGATGCCTATTCATTCAAAGGATTCCCAACTACCTGAAGGTGGACTGGGGAGTCTTCATCGTTCTCTTGGGCCTTGTCAATTGACACTTCAGGCATGGGGTGGAAAATTTTCACAACTTCTTATACACCCAATGCTGGAAGAACCTGAGGATAACCCTCTTCTAAGTCTTCTCCCTTCCGAGTGCATGGCACATGGTACCAACTGAATTAGATGTAATACCTTCTGGTGAAAGCTCTTGGGAAGCAGGAGGTTCTATCTTTTGGGTTTGAGGGGTCCTGTGTCATCTGGTAAAGTTGTTCATTTTGGAGTTTGAAGTGAGACTACTGTCTTAAAGCTCCACTTCCTCCCATTTGATGTGGCTCTCTTTTCCTATGCCCAGTTTAAGATCTGGTCCTCCTGCTGTTTCCTCACAGAATTCACATCCTCCATTAGCCACTTGATATTTATAGCCTCAATTATCTCTTGGTTAGTGGGTGGTTTGGTCAGGTTTTCTGCTTGCAGGGTGGTACCTTTTCCAGGTCCCTGGGGTAAGCTAGGGTGATGGACAACCCTGCACACCGTCTCCATGTGGATTCCCACCTTCAGCTGTACCTATAGCAGGGATAGGGTTATATGCCATTGTGGATATACTGCAAGCAGAGGGAATGCACAGTATGTCCTGGAACTCCACAACGTTCTCTTGTATTACTGTTAGGCTTCATCCTGAGTCTGTTTGGCCTGTTACCTTGGTTCCTTTGACAAATACCAGCACTATCATTTTGGCTGGGACCCATTTGCAAGATTGAGTTTTGGTGGTCCATGCTTGCCCATAGTTGCAATCCATGAAGGAACATTTGCACTTTAAATGACCCTTCTAAACCACATTCAAAATCTTCTCTGGGGATTATATGACTCCCAGCAGAGTGTGCCCCATCTCTCTGGAACTCTGTCCCCATGAAGCCTGCTCCTTTCAAGGCTTGACCCTAGCTCCTGAGTGGGGACATTCTTAAGAAGGTGGTTGGGTCACCAAAATCTGTCCTTCACAGGGACTGGTGGCTTGAGATCAGTTGTCCAGCCTTTAGTATCAGAATCTGGGCCATTAGCAACCATGTAATTCTCCATCAGGATCACTGCCACTGGTGCTTCACTCAGTCTCATCTGCTGAGTGGAAAAATCTGGATACACTGCTCCAACATGATGTCTTCTGCTACCTGAACTCTAATCTGTTTCTTGTGGGTCAATCAGCACCAAAACCACTCTTTCAGGTACTGCACTACAACCTGCAGTTGTTGCCTACGTGGGACTTTTCCTTCTGGAAATGCTGGCAAAACATCTCTGGGTGAATGTCCATATAATTCAAGATGACTGCTTTCTCCTTGATGTATCCAGTGTCTCAGTGGGGTCTAGGCCCCTGAAGTCTAGTTGGATGGCGCCAGTCAAATATGACTATGAGGGTGGCCCAGTGTTCCAGTGACTTGCTTGAAGGGGACCTACAAAGGCTCTGGATCATCCCAGGGACCACTTTTGTAATTCTATTGGGCATCTCTGGGCTAAGAATATCATTGGGGGACCATGAAGCTGAGCCATTAGATGCCAAAGGAGTTGCTTGAGTGTTGCTACCTCTGGAGCAAAAGTTGTTGCTGTTCCTGACATTGTGTTGCCACTTCCCACGGGAACTGTTACGGCTGCTGCTGTCTTTGTGATGGTTGCTGCTGCTGCTGGGTGACTATCTGCTCTTGTTGCTGCTGGACTTCCCATGGTTGTTATCTCTTGATCATCCATTCATTCTCCACACACATGTCCTCCCATTTATTTGTTTAGTTGTTAGCCGCTGGTTCTTTCAGCAGGACTTGATCATTGCCAGTGTTGACCACAATTGTGATGGAGAGGTGGCTTTTAGTGGCCAGAGCACTAGTTCACTAACCCCCTTGTGGCTCCAGGCTGTGATTTGGCAGTAGCACCTAGTGGTTCAAGTATGGGTGGGCAGTAGAAGAATCCAGGTCCTCCCACTTCACTGGGTTACAACCCAGGACCTTGGGCTGGTAGGTCATGCGTGTCACCTGGGCAAATGTATAACTCAACCTGCTCTTTGGGTCGCTTCCTACCACACCCCACTGCTTCTCCAGAAGTCCCGTGGGGATCTAGCTGTTTTTCTCCTTCCCTCACAGGCTGGCACCCTGCTGTCATTGTGGTGGCAGCCTGCAGCTCTGTCTTGGGGTCTGCTATATATGGTATGGGATTCCTGGTGCATCCAGTGTAGTCTTCTCCCTTGCACTGACTGCCTTGCCTGAGCTGTGCTGTGCCCTTTGACCCCCTCTCCCTCTTACAAGCATGTCCAGCAGGCTGGATGGAGCCTCCTGAGCCCAGACCTGCTCCATAATCTGCTGTTCCCCATTCTGAGGTTTGAACAATCGGATTAGGGTTAGGATACATCCTATCACACCTCCCTCTTTGGTTTAAGGTCATATATGGGATGATTCTTCCACACTGACCAAGAGAAATTGTAAAGCAGATTTCCAAACAGAAATCCATCTGGAGCTGATGAGATTATGCCATGGGGAGCAACAGCTCTATGTGCTCACCCATGCTACAAAGGGCTACTGTTTCCAAGGCCTAGTGTCTGAGGGAAAAATAAGCAGAGCTGATGCTCTGTCTCCTTCATAGATATGGCCCCATTTCTGTCATTATTTGCTATTCTGAAGACTGTGCAGTTAGTGAAAACTGGGCTTCCCAAATGAAGGCGTTAACGAGCAGTGACAGAACAGAAGCGTGCCTAATTAAAAATGCATACCAAGGCATAAAGACAGAGTACAAGGGTAAACAAATGGCAGAGAGAGCAGATTTGTTTGCAATAAATGTGGAGGCAATCACAACACAGTGTAATATGGGTGTCACATATAGGAATGCAGACAAAAGTCTGATATTTATTCCTTGGCCCCAGTCACTTGATATGGGTCAGGGCTCTCTCCATCACATGGCAGAGTTCAGTACCTGCTGGCCTCAAATGTAAAAAAAATAATATTGACCGAAAAACACCAGTATGAAGAAACACAACCAGTCATTGCTCATGTCAGGTGGCTATGAGCAGAAAATAAAAGATCTGTCATTTGTGCATTTCTGTGTATACCTTAATTGCAGATAAGTCAGGGAGATGGAATAGAGCAGGAAGGGACCTCATGAGGTCATCTAGTCCAACCCCCTACTAAAAACAGGACAACTCCTACTAAATCACCCCAGCCAGGGTTTTGTCTAACCGGATCTTAAATATCTCCAAAGACGGAGAGTCCACCACCTCCTTAAAAAACCCATTCCAATGCTTCACCACCCTCCTAGTGAGAAAGTTTTTCCTAATATCCAACCTCAACCTCCCCAGCTGTAACTTGAAACCATTGCTCCTTGTTCTGTCCACTGTTACTACTGAGAACAGCGTAGCTCCCTCCTCTTTGGAGCACCCCTTCAAGTAGTTGAAAGTTGCTATCAAATCCCCCCTCAGTCTTCTCTTCTGTAGACTAAATAAGCCTAGTTCCTTCAGTCTCTCCTCATAAGTCATGTGCCCCAGCCCGCTAATGATTTTTGTTGCCCTCCACTAGACTCTTTCTAATTTGTCCACATCCTTTCTGTAGTGGGGAGCCCAAAACTGGACACAGTATTCCAGATGAGGCCTCACCAGTGCTGAATAGAGGGGAATAATCACATCCCTCAATCTGCTGGCAACATTCCTACTTATGCAGCCCAATATGCCACTGGCCTTTTTGGCAACAAGGGCACACTGTTGGCTCATATCCAGCTTCCTGTCCACCATAACGCCTAGGTCCTTTTCTACAGTGCTGCTACTTAACCAATCGGTCCCCAGCCAGTAGAAGTGGATGGGATTTTTCCATCCTAAGTGTAGAACTTTACACTTGTCCTTGTTGAACCTCATGAGGTTTCTTTTGGCCCAATGTTCCAATTTGTCTAAGTCTCCCTGAATCCTGTCTCTGTCCTCCAGCATGTCTACCACTCCCTAGCTTGATGTCACCCACAAACTTACTAAGCATGCAATCTATCTTACTAAGCATGCAATCTATTTTACTAAGCATGCAATCATCCAACCCATACTTCCTTAACTTGCCAACGAGAATGCTTTGGAAAATCGTATCAAAAGCCTTGCTAAAGTCAAGGTATACCACGTCAACGGCTCTTTCCACATCCACAAATCCAGTCATCTCATCATAGAAAGGAATCAGGTTGGTCAGGCACAATTTGCCCTTGTTGAATCCATGCTGACTGTTCCTGATCACTCTATTTTCCTCCAAGTGTTTCAGGATGGATTCTTTGAGGACCTGCTCCAGGATTATTCCAGGGATTGAGGTGAGGCTGACTGGTCCGTAGTTTCCCGGATCCTCCTTCTTCCCTTTCCTGAAGATAGGTTTATATTTGCCTTTTTCCAATCCCCTGGGACCTCCCCCATTCCCCATGAGTTTTCAAAGATAATGGCCATCAGCTCTGCAATCACATTGGCCAACTCCCTCAGCACCCTCAGATGCAGTTCATCCGGCGCCATAGACTTATGCACATCCAACTTCTTTAAGTAGTCCCTAACCTGACCTTCCATCACCGAGGGCCAATCTTCTTCTCTCTGTTCTGCGTTACCCAATGTAGTAGCCTGGGAGCTGGCCCTCCCTGTGAAGACTAAATTAAAAAAAGCATTGAGTACTTGAGCCTTTTCCGCCTCGTCTACCACGAGGATACCTGCCCCATTCAGTATAGCACCTACACCATCCCTGATCCTCTTCTTGTTACTGACATACTTGTAGAACCCCTTTCTGTTATCCTTCACATCCCTTGCTAGCTTCAACTCCAATTGTCCTTTGGTCTTTCTGATTTTATCCCTGCAGTCCCGAGCAATATCTTTATTTGCCTTCCTTGTCATCTGTCCAAGCTTCCACTTCTTGTAAGCTTCCCTTTTATGTTTCACCTCACCTCAGAGTTCTCTGCTAAACCGCGCTGGGCGCCTTCCACATTTGCTGTTCTTTCTGCACATCGGAATTGTATCTTCCTGTGTCTTTAACAAGGTTTCTTTAAAATACAGCTAGCTCTCTTGGATGCCTTTCCCCTTCAGATCAGCCTCCCAAGAGATCCTGCCCATCAGTTCCCTAAGGGAGCCAAAATCTGCTTTTCTGAAACCCATGGTGTGTATTCTGCTTCTTTCCTTCCTTCCATTGATCAGGATCCTGAACTCTACCATCTCATGGTCACTGCTGTCTAGGTTGCCATTCACTTCTACTTCCCCTATCAATTCTTCTCTGTTTGTGAGCAGCATGCCTAGAGCTGCAAGGCCCTTAGTTGGTTCCTCCAGCATTTGTACCAGGAAGTTGTCCTCAACACTCTCCAAAAACTTCCTGGATTGCCTGTGCACTGCTGTATTGCCCTCCCAGCAGATGTCAGTATAATTGAAATCCCCCGTGAGAACCAGTGCCTGTGATTTGGAAATTTCCGTTAGTTGTCCATAGAATGCCTCATCCACCTTCTCCTTCTGGTCTGGTGGTCTGTAGCAGACACCACAACATCTGCCTTGTTGCACTCTCCTCTAAACTAAACCTATAGACTTTCAACCGGCTTGTTTCCACTTTCATAGTGGAGCTCCGAGCAGTCATACATCTCTTTTACATATAGCTCTACTCCTCCACCTCTTCTTCCTTGCCTGTACTTCCTGAACAATTTATACCCATCCACGGCAGTGCTCCAGTCATGCAAGCTATCCCACCACATCTCTGTTATTCCAATTACATCATAGTTCCTTGTCTGTGCCAGTACTACCAATTCTTCCTGCTTGTTTCCCAGGCTCCTCGCATTTCTGTACAGACACTTAAAATACCAGGCCGATTGCTCTACTTTGCCCTGTTGATTATCTCTCCTGTTCCATCTTCCTCCTTGCAATTTCTCCCGGTGTCCACCTTCCTCACTTGCCTTAGCTATCAGGGCTTCATTAGGACACATAAGACAATGATTTGATTCCCCCCCCCTCAATTCCGACTACCCTCTTTTTTATCTGTGCTGTTACAGTCCCGGCACCCCCTAAGTTCCAAGAAAAAACATAGCATGATTAAATTTGTTTTCTAAAAAGGAAAAAAAAGCCCACATAAAAGACAACTGGAAATAAAAATTTTCAGGAGTCTTAACAATTTTCTGGTATTCCTGGAACAGGATTCAGGCACAGTCAACCTTACATTCCTTGTTCACTGCTTTTAATCTTTAACAGGACAAGAAAAACAGGAAAAAAAAGATTTTTTTTCCTAATTCATGTAGCATTTCAGCTTTTATTACCATAGCCCACTATGAGCCCATACTGCACTCCTTATGTACCCCAAACACACACTGGCCTGAGTTTCTGACTCTGGCTTTCTGACTTGGATCTCCCAGTATTCCAGTGTAAATCAATTATCATTATGTAAAATGACTATAAACAAGAGCAAAATCAGCCCCAACATATTTTCCAGCTATTGCATCATCTTGCCCCCAGTTGGGCCTTCAAAATGTACAGTCCTCATGGCAGGGACTGGTTTAAACCATTCATTATAAGGCATGGTTTAACATGCACATCCACACCTGTGTTCTGTGCCGTCCCAGAAGAGATGTGACTTCTGAAACACAGTCTCTCATGGACCTTCCTCTGATCTGGCCTGGTCTACACTGTCACCACTGGTCGACGGGAGATATGCAAACTACATAGCATAGGATGTGTATCTTCTGTTGAGTTGTTCCAAAGGGGTAGCCATGTTAGACTGGATCAGCCAAATAAACAAGGAACCCTGTGGCACTTTTACAGATTAACGAATTTATTTATCACATGAGCTTTTGTGGGAGAAAATCCCACTTCAGTAGATGAAGAAATGGCGAGAGAGAGAATGGGGAAAAATCCCACTTCATCAGACGCTTTACTTAACTGAAGAGGTACTGCGGCATCTGCATGGCACTGCATCAATGGGAGACATCCTTCAATTGATGTAGCCTTACTCCTTTCAGGGAAGAGGATTACTGATGTTGACTGGAGAGGCTATCTGGGATTGATTGAGTGGTTGATCCCACTGCATCATGGAGTACACAGTGTAGACCTACCTGCACTATTCCCAGAACAGGCTTATGCTTAGCAGATCTAGCTAATATCTTCAAATGAATGCATCCAGATACTGCACATACCTATGTTTCCAAAATGACTAAGTTGTATTGGAATGGGTTACCTAGGGAGGTAGTGGACTCTCCATCCTTACAGGTTTTTAAGGTGCAGCTTGGCAAAGCTCTGGCTGGGATGATTTAGTTGAGGTTGGTCCTGCTTTGAGCAGAGGGTTTGATTAGACGATCTCCAGAGGTCCCTTCCAACCCTAATCTTCCATGATTCTAGGACGAGCAATTTTGAGTGCCTTTATTTTTTGCTACCCAAGTAAAATTCCAGAGAGATAGTTGTGTTAGTCTGTATACAGCAAAAACAACAAAAATCCTGTGGCACCTTAAAAGCTAACAAATTTCTTTGGGCGTAAGATTTCATGGGCTGCAACCCAACTGATGAAGTGGATTGCAACCCACAAAGGCTTATGCCTGAAGAAATTTGTTAGTCTTTAAGGTGAGACAGGGCTTTCATTGTTTTTACTCAAGTAAAGACACCCTTAGGGGGCTTTATTTCAAGAATGTCCTGAGTGTTCTAAAAATCACATCTCTTTGAAGTGTCTTAAGTAGAGAGGTGCCTGTCGATTTTCCAATAGCTCCTTTTTTTCTTTGGAAAATGTAGACTCATCAAAAGTGAACTATTTCATGGAAATATGTTAATTTCATCAACATTTCACTTAGAATTTTTTAAAAAATAGACTGGAGCAGTCTGATAAGTTCAAAATTGTTCCATTTCAAATTTTTCAGAATGGAATGTTTGGTTCTCTATTTTGAAACAATGTTTCATTTAAAATTTAAAAATGTACATATAAAAAGTTCAAATCTAAATGCAATACGTTGATTTTAATTTCTATCAGTCTGAAATAAAAAATGGTATTTATTTTGCAAGAAATGAGAAAAAAATCATTCAGTTTCAAAACAGAAAATATTTCAGAATTTTAAGTTTCTCATGAAATGGATAATCCAGTTCCCACTGAGCTCTCATCTTAAATTATTTGGCCACAAATTGAAAATTTAGGCCAATTTTATAGATGACTGAAGTATACTGTGCATTTTTGAAGATCATATTTTAAAAGGGATAGGACATCAATGGCAGACTAAGGCTGTTTGATATTGTAATTAGAAATTTGGATATTTCTTAAAGTTAAGTAACGATGAAAATGATAAACTGGTAGAGCTACCTAAAAGTGGTCATGTAGTGGTAAAAACAAAAAAAAAGTGGGTAAAATAATCTAAACTTTATATTTCCCATGTGGTAGTAATGTTTAAAAGCCAGAGCATAAGTGGGCATCATAAGTTTCTACACATAGCTCTTGTACTACTGAAAGGCCATTTTTAAGACCAACCACTGCCCCCTGCAGCCAACCTCTCCCCCATCCCCCCTTCAAACTCTTGAAATCTGAGAGAACTAAACCCTGATCCCCACAGATTGCATTCAATCAATGCTTTCAGTAAAAGGAGCTCAACTGCTTAAACTTAATTGCATTATTGGGGCTTTAATTTTTTTAAAACTCATAATTAAGGTCTTAAGTTTTTATTTCACCATAGCAAGAACAATGTACAGTATGCCCAGAAGAGACTATGTAGCAAACATTCATGCGAAAGACTAAAAAGGTTAATAACTTTAGCATCACTATCATTTCGTCAATAGGAGAACTGTTCAGTGACCCTGTATCGGCGTGAACTCAGCATAATCGATTAACTTTGTCAGGTAAACAGATCTGTCCCTTTGGCTGCTGTGTAACTTGATCATTCTTCCTGTTCTTATTGACACTGTGAATAGAGAAATAATATACCCTGGATGTACCAGATCTGACTGAAGAAATAGCTATTTAAAGACTGTTCTTCACTGGAAATATCTACCATCCTTCATTACAGTTTTGTATCTTGTAACGCAAAAGGCATGAAAAGCTACAGTTCAGTAGAGTACCTCAGACCACACAAAAGCACAAAATTTTGATCTTTCTGATGAATTAGATGCAAAGCATCTGAGATAATTTGGTCTCTTATATCACCTGATATATTTGCATATGAATGCTTGCATTCACAATAAATCATTGTTTATGTTGTTCTTTTTTTTGACATTTCTTAAGTATGTTTTAAAAAATAATATAATTGCTGTAACAATAATTTGAATGTAATTACTAACATGCACATTAGTGTGCTCACAGACACAATCTATGCTAGGTCATGAGATGGTGGTCTTAGATTGGCCTTGTGTAGTTTATATTACAGGGAAAAAACGGAGCTGGGGCAGAGAGAGAGAAAGCACTATTCTGCATAATTAGCAGTCTTAATTAAAAAATTGCCTAAGCTATCAGCTGTAACACTGGCTCAACAAACCCCCTAGGGCTAAGTCATAGATTCTACTGCATTCTGATTAAAACTGTATGAATCCAGAAACAGCCACCTGAATTCACTCTGTCAGGATGAACATATGTTCCATGCTGGTGTCACATTCTTATATTTGATTCATTTAGCACATTTATTTTATTATGCTACATGTGTTCTGGACTTTTAACATACTGCAAAGCATGTTAGCCAGCATGGCGAACAATTTACACACAGAGTGCCTCATGTCACTGACTAATATCTATAATCACCCACAGGCTGACCAAAACCCAAAATTTTTTTTTTCCAAATCTCTCAAACTCACAAAGTTTAGATAAATAGTACCCAATGCAAAATCATCAATGCAAAATCAAAACCTAACTGAGATTTTTTGCTAAACAAAATCACTTCAGGTTTACCCATTTATATTTCAAAGAAGGAAAAATCAAAATCAGAATTATTTATGTAAAACTCAGATTTTCAGTGTTCTAATAAAATGAGACCTGGATCTAAGGCCTTCCTTGGTGTTACAATTCCAAAAACACTCCCAATTTTTTCTCATATGGAGTAATATCCTACATTAAGCAAATGCACTTACTTCTGAAGAACCCTAATGCATTTCCTAAATGATGATGTATAGGAATCATTTCACTCATCGTTAAAATGCAACCACTTCTGTAGAAG
This sequence comes from Pelusios castaneus, assembly GCA_007922175.1. NCBI lineage: Eukaryota > Metazoa > Chordata > Testudines > Pelomedusidae > Pelusios > Pelusios castaneus. Next base: position 8,781,970 of record ML685903.1, read on the forward strand.
GCATCAGGGGGCTAACAGTCAATAGCAACAGAGCCCAATGTTTTAGACAATTGAAGAATTTTTTGTCTTATTAAACCAGAGATTGATCTAAGTAAAATAGAATATAATTACATATGCTGGAATTTTAGCCAGAACACTAGAACTAAAAACACTGAGTTGGACATATATAATAGCTCTAACAGCAATGACAATAGCTCTAACAGCAATGAATTAGTTAAAAGGTACAGTTGGAGACATTAAAAAAAAAAGCGAACAATTAGCTTTTTTGTAGCTTATTTAGATTCTTTAGGGTTTATACTGCATTTAATAAAGTTAATGACTGCAAAGAGGAAATCAAAGAGGCTTTGTTCATTTAATAATGTACAATTAAACAGACTTTGTGTTCTCTTTACTAGATTGATTGAAATTTGTGGCAGAAGGAGGAGAATCCCTAGATTCAGATCTCTAGGGACCAGGCTCTGATAGCCTCATTCATATTAGTAATGTTGTACTGCGCTGGCTAGCTTCAATGGGACTGCTCATGGTGTAAGATTCTATTCAGTGGGATTAGGTGATCCCTTTCCTTTCAGATATAGATCTTGCCTCAGTCATCTGCACCTTTGTTACTTCTCAGTTAAACTATTGCAAATGGTTCTAGCTGAGGGTATTTCTGAAGCCTGCCCTGAGTCCCTGCCTTGCTCAGAACATATCTAGCTGCAACCTGAATTTGGGTGAACTAAGAATATTTGTCACATGATGCACAATGGGCTATGACCGTATAATTTTTCTGTTTATTTTTGCACTGTAATTGTATGATTTAATGCCAATTATGCCATGCAAGATTCCCTTTTGAAGGTTCCCTGCAGCATCATGTGTGTATACAGATGTGAAGCATGTTACATAGCACAGACCCTCAGGACTATCTCTAGAACAGAAGCTGGAGAGTTGAATGACATAGATAATGCAAATTGACCTCCCTGGCTCAAGTAGAAGAAAGTAAATCACCACAGCCCAGGACGAAAGAGGGCTCAGGGGGAAATGGAAATGAATGCAGACACTTTGAGAGAGGGAGAAGCTGTTGGCTTTTGCCAGAGAGAGACCATCTTGGGAGCAACACCAAGATATTGGGCCTATCCACATGACCAGGAAGGCCTACACTGGCGGAATATCACCATCAGTCAGTCTTGTGGGTAAGAATGAGGAGGAGAATAGACTAAGTCAGTGGTTTCCGACCTTTTTGCCTCAAGGGCCACAAATATAACTTTTACAGCCATGAAGGGCTATGAGTCTATTTAATTAAAAATAAATGAAAATTTAACTAATTAAATTTCTATTAAATTTCCATTAAGATTAAGTACTTAATTTGAATTAATTTAATTACTTAAATTTAATTTAATTTTAATTAAAATATTTAATGGAAAGCAGTTTAAATTTTATTTAAAAAAAAACACAGATTTTATTTATTTATTTATTTATTTATTTATTTATTTTTAAAATCAAACTCTTAAAAACCATGGTTGCCAACCCGGGTCCTGGCTGCGTATCAGACAGGGGCAGAGGGAGGGAGTGGCTGCAAGCTGGCTCCCAGCTGCACGCCGTGCAAGGCCAGGGGGCAGGAGGCCACAGCCTGGCCAAGACCTGGAGTGTGGGCAGGAAGCCACAGCCAGGCTCCCAACTGCTTGCCACTGGGGGGGGGGGAGGGGGACAGAGGCTTTAGCCTGACTCCCGACTGGCTGCACACCAGGACTGGGTGAGGGGTGAGCGCCTCCCAGACATCCCAGGGGGGTGTGAGCCAATTGGAAAGACCCACAGGCCACTTTTGGCCTGTGGCCAGGGGTTGGGAACCCGTGGACTAAAGAGTAACCTTGGAATAGTGTTAGTAGATTAGCATGTGTTTTATATCTTTTATTTATCTGTGGTAACTCCTGACTCTTTTATTAAATGATTGTGCATTGATTTTCTATCAACTCATTTAAAATCATATCCTAGTCAATAAACTAGTACTTGTTTTATCTAAAGCTGTGTGGACTTTAGAGGGTATGAATGAATGAGGTTGGGCCAATCCATTTCAATGCTTAAATGGATGGACATGGGTCTATGGTGATTGGGGAAGGGTCCCAATTCCTGTAGGATGGAAGTTCCCAGTATGGTAGCTGGGGGCTGGAAGTGCTTTCTTGGGGACCATCGAATAAGTGGTCAGGGACCGCACACCCACTGCCTGGGACCGATTATACATAGGAGACTTAGGAGTGAGTGGTCATCGGACAAAGTGGGTTAAGTTGGGATTCAGGAGTGGAGATTGAGGAGTCACAGCAGCATACTGGACCATATTCTTGGAGCAGCCCGTCATAGTATCTTTGTGCTTTCCTGACCACATTGGCTCATTAATGACTGCCTGAGGAAACTCAAGGTAGTGGGTCACAATATTCAAAATGCTCAGTGGACTAGCCCAGGTTACCTTGTGGATTCTGTCATCATTTCTGACTCACCAGACATCCTGTGCTAATATAGAATGCTGGGAACATGATGACACAAGAGTGATGCTTGTGTGTGCAATAGGTAGGAGATTCTCAGCATATGTCCACGTCCCTGGAATTTGCTCCCCTTAAGCACACAAGGAAGTGTCACCCTGACCATATTTCAAGAGCGCTGTCAGCTGCTCCACCTTATGTCTGTCTTTCCAACTGATTAGATTAGTAAATCCTGTCTATCTATGAAATAAGCTCACTGGTGCATTTAATATGTTGGGAACAAATTTTGATGGTTCTTGTTAAGGTTAACTATATCATCGTAGAAAATGATGCAGAGGGAGATGGGGAGACTTAAAGAGGACATGTCCACAGAAAACAATTTCCAAAATGTTCTACTCTATGGAAAAACTCTGAATGCACAAAATTCTGAATGAATTGAAATGTTCTGCATGATATCCTTCCACATGCAAGAGTAATGTTGTAAATTAGAGGTAAGTAGGTACTGTTAGAGTTCCTCTAACCCTCATTAAAGGGCATGCAGGAAAAGTAGAAATCACCAAGAAAAATGACTGAAGGGTAAATCAATATGAGGTGAAAGGTCAACAAGATGCCTGCTGTTAGTCTGCCAAAAAGTATTTAATATGTTTATTTGATACTATTCACATACAAAAAATATGATGTGAGAGGGTGACAGACAATAATCTAACCTTTTTAGTTTGGTGAGATAAATTTTTTTTGAGAAGTATACACTGATCTAAAAGTGATTTTTATCCCTAGAGTTTTGACATCCCTTGAGGGTTAACCAGTATTGCAGATGCAATGACAGACTTTCAATATAGATAAATTAGTTATTTTCTAGAGAGCTAATTCAGTTCTCTGAGCTACATTAATTTATCATATTTTAATTATTGGTTAACTTATACTAATTGAAATTAGAGATGTCAGTGGTACAAAATGTGTTATTCAATTTCCTTTCTAAGTTCTAGAATGCAACATTTGCACCATAAGAATTGTACCAGAGCCTCATCCTCTGACTCTAGTCTAGGTGTTGTTTCTGAAATATTTCTTTACATGAAGTGGGTGAACAAGACAGACTATTCAGAAATGTACCAACTCTTAACAACAACCATGGGTTAAAAGAAAGTGTCAGTGAATTCAAATGTTTATTCCTTAGAAATATTTTTAATCTCAATGTTCATCTCCTGCATATTTCAGATTGTCTCCTCATTTATTCTACCAGTTCCCTTCCCTCCTCAGACTTACCTATACTTCAGCCTAGTCCTGTCTCTATGATGATGAATTTTGCTCCAAGCTTTTAAATCAGATGTTTTAAAATCTCAGACTGATACAGATGATTGTCTAATGATTGTCTCTATTTAGTTAGAATACAATGCTAATTACATTTCACAAATCTGCCATGAAAAGTTAACAACAACAGGAGAATAGTTAAACAGAAATATAATTAATTCGACTGGGGCAGGATTCAAACAATTCTCAGACAGAAAGACAAACAACATGGAGGATAAAAAGAAGAAAAGTGTGGAAACTGATCATAAATTGCCAGGAGGAACAATAGCTGATGCATACGTATACTCAGTTGATAATCTATTAAACTTAAGTCCAGCATGTTCAAACCTGGGTGATTCCAGTTAAGCACATATATCCATACTTAGGTATTTACCTTTAAGTGGCTAAGTCACTGGAGCTATACCTACTCTGCACGTTTGATGAGCAGGCCATTTTTAGATGTTTAAAAATGGGTTCATCACTGACATTTCAAAAATTTGGGGCTAAATTTGCTATCTGTCAGGGCAAAATGTGTCTTCCATGTGCTTGCACAACTTTGCATTCATCACAGCTTTCACAAAGCTAAAAATAATTATGAGCAAAATCTTCTGGGAGGAAGAATTTAAGCAGAAAAATGTGAATGATACTTGGGAATCAATTGAAAACACCTTTCTAGATGCACAAAAGCCACAATTCTACAACTGAGGAACAAGTATATCATGGTTAAAAAAACTGATCTGGATTAGAGGGGAAGTGACGGCAACTATAAAAATAATAATATATAACAAATGGAAGAAAGGGCAAGTAGATAGTAATGCATAAAAATCAGATTTTAAGAATAGTAGAAAATTAATAAGGGAAGCAAAGGGACACAAGGAGATATTTGTGGACAGTAGACTTAAGGATAATTGGAATTTTTTTAAAAATGAGGGAAAAAAACAGATAATATTGTTTCATCAAATGGTATTGATAACACTCTTTCATTCAACTTATATCTTAGGAGAATGTTAAACAGAAACTATTAAAGTTAAATATTTTAAAATCAGCAGGTCCATGTAACATTAATCCAAGAGTTCTAAAAGTGCTGATTATCGGAGCTCACTGGGCCATTAATGATGATTTTCAATAAGTCTTTGAGCACTGGGGAAGTTCCTGGAAACTGAAAGAAAGCTAACATGGTGCCAATTTTTAAAATGGACTTACAGGATAATAATAGGCCTGTCATCATCAGTACTGGGTAAGATAATGAATTTTATGATGTAGGACTCGATTAATAAAAAATTAAAGAAGAGTAATGTAATTAATGCAAATCACCATGAGTTTATGGGAAATAGATGCTGCCAAACTAACTTGATATCTTTTTTGATGAGATTGCAAATTTGGCTAATAAAGGTAATATCATTGATGTAATATACTTATATTTCTATAAGGTATTTGACTGGCACTGGATAATATTTTGATTAAAATTCACATGGCACACATCGAATGGCTCAAAAACTGGCTATCTCATAGGTCTCAAACGTAATTGTAAACAGGGAATCATCATCAAGTGGGTGTGTTTCCAGGGGAGGTGGAGAATAGCTATGGGATTGGTTCTTGGTCCTATGTGGATGGCACAAAAGTTGGGGGACTGGTAAATAATGAAGAGGACAGATCACTTATTCAGTGCAATCAGGATTGCTTGAAAACATGGGCACAAGCAAACATAATGTAAATGTATACATCTAGGAACAAAGAGTATACACCATACTCATCACAGGATGAGAGACTCTCATCAGGAAAGCAATGAGTCAGAAAAAGATTTGGGAGTTATGTAGGTAAACAGATGTACTGAGATGAACTCGCCATACAACTTTTGTGACCAAAAGGGCTAATGTAATCTTTGGAACTTCTGAGCTGGACTAAAGAGGTTGTTCGACCTCTCTATCTGGCACTAGTGCTGTTACTGATGGAATACTATATCGAGTTCTGGTGCTCATAATTCAAGAAGGTCATTGGTAAATTGGAGAGGGTTCAGAGAAGAGCCACAAGAATGATTAAAATTTCCAGAGGGGTAGCCGTGTTAACGGTGTACAGCAAAAACAACAAAAGTCCTGTGGCACCTTATAGACTAACAGATTTTCTTCGGCATAAGCTTTCATGGACTATAACCCACTTCGTCAGATGCATGAAGTGGAAATCACAGAGGAGAAGTATATATACACATGCCAGAATGAAGGAGGGCAAGTGTTAGCAAAGTCAGTTCAGAGAGCAGATAGGGCCTATTCACACCCATTGATAAATGTGTGAACAGAACATTCACTTTTTGTAGTGTGATAACCATTCCAAGTCCCTATTCAGACCCAATCTGATTGTGTCAAGCTTATGAATGATTAAAGAATTAGAAAACATGGCTTCTACAGAATGACTCAAGGAACTCAAAGGAACAAAGGGAAAGTTAAGTGATGACTTGATTACAGTGATTACAGTCTATAAATATCTAAATGGGGAATAAATATATAATAATGGATTCTTCAATTCAGCAGCTGAAGGTTGAAGATGGACAAATTCAGAGTGGAAATAAAGAATACATTTTTAACAGTGAGAGTAATTAGCCATTAGACTAATTCACCAAGGATAGTGGCAGTGTCTCCATCATGGACAATTTTTACATCATGATTGGATGTTTTTACAGAAGCTATACTTTAGGAATTATTTTGAGGAAGTTCTATGACAGGAGGTCAGATGAAATGGTCACAGTGCTTCTTTCTGACCTTGGAATCTAAGGATCATTTGTGCATAGTTTTCTTTCTGGTGTGGACTTATAGACTGCGTCTACACTTGTAAATTAAGTCGACTTAAGGAAAATAAAGTCGACTTAATGAAAATTAAGTCAACTTTATTAAACTTAGATTTAATTAGACTTAAGGCTTAATTCGACTTTTTAAAGTCGAATTAAGCCAGTGTAGACGTGGGGTAGCCCTAAATCAACTTAGGGCTACCCCAGGACTACACCAATGCCCTCCCTGCTGGGGGGCACAGAAGGAGCCTGGCATGCCCCTCAAAGGGCAGGGCAGAGCCCTGTGTGACGCTGTCTGGATTTAGGGAAACATTTATGATATTATTTTCTATTCATATCTCATATATGCTATAATCCATAGGAACTATGTCATGTTTGGTATCAATAGAAAGGTAGTAATTTGCTCGGAATGATCATATAGTTCATTAACAGGAATTATATCTGTATTAGAAGTTAGGAATTTGGTGTTATAGCTATACTTTAACTTGTGTGAATCTGTGGAAATACCTGAGACAAGCTGTCTACAACCATTGTATCCTTAATGTTCAGGAAGGTCCCAAGTACAATGGGCCCAGGGAGCAACCTAATGAGCCATTAAGGACATAAGGAATACAACCATTGTGTCCTTAATGGAAGACAGTTGAGATGTGAAGGAAGAAGACAGTTGAGATGTGAAGGAAGAAGCAGGAAGAGGAGCTGGAAATGACACCAAGGCAGTGAATCTAGGGGATAGGAAGGTTAGTGGTAGATTTGACAAAGGTTTAGCAGCAGGTGACACTGGATAGAATATCTGAATGGTCCCTTCATATTAATACATTAGATTCTAATATAGTAGGTTATCCTATGTCCAGCCAAGACACCAACAGTTTTTCAATGAATTTTAGGACAAATATTGCAAGAATTAAATGAAGTTATATTATCTGAATGTTATTAGAGAGAGAGAGAGAGATTTATACTAACTACATAAGGCTCTGGGGACACTTTACAAACATTTAAAAATATAATTTATACTGACTCTGGCAATCACCAGCTGAAAGCAGTTGCTTGGCTGCAACATTGATACAATAAACATTTAAGAATCCCCATCAATACAACTAGTATAGGACTATCCTGCCCACATTTCTCCTAACTCCTGGCAGACCAGAGATTTCAAAAATGGCCCTTGTAGCATGCCCTGAAAGCTAATAAACATGAATTGGTACAAAACAGGGAATTCTAGCTACATAAAAGTGCATTTGGGTGAGTTGCAGCCAAGAGCAAAGGAAACAAAATATTCATAAAATATTATCGAAGGATAGCGAAATACACTAAGAATACAGAATTGATGTTGAAGGAATTTCGCTATTCAAAGAAAATTGCACCCACAGAGACCAGGCAAATACCAATATTCCCGGATTGCAATCTTTCCTGGAATGAGAAAAGTACTATGGAGGAATATAATTTTAAAATAATAAACCAAATTCATTCCTAGCATAAGGATAAATTAGGTTTGTCATCCTTTTACACACATGTAAAGAACTGAGATCCATACCAAGCAACATATTTTTAGGATTGCAAATTTTAATTTTTTTCAGAAAGGTTATTTCTTCTATGTGGGAGAACAACAACACCGCCGCCCCATGATTTACTATTAAACTAACAATAAGAAAACCCAATACCTGCATATTATGGCCAGGTCTATATCATACATTTATATCAGTATAACTATGTTGCTTAGGAATGTGAAAAATCTACACCCCTGAGCAACATAGTTATACTAACTTAGCAGGGGCATAGCCAGTTCCCAGTTTCTGGCCGGGGCCCTGAATCTGCAGGGTGAGCTCAAGATGCTCCAGTTGCTAGGTAACAAGTGGAGATGAGAAAGGAGGAAGGGAGAGAAGCAGCACGATGAGGCCTGCCCACCTCAGTGGCACAAACTTCTCCTCCACAGCTGCGGGGCCAGCTTGCAGCCGGCAGCCATGGCCACGGGCAGAGCAGAGGTGGCTGGTGGGTGCTGCAATGGATGTGCCTCATGTCCAAATGGGGCCCTGACCCACCCAGGCCCATCCCTGTCTATGCCTCTGCAACCTAGTCCCCCCTGTAAACAATGCTATGTCCACGGGAAGGCTTCACCACCTGACATAGATGCCTTGTGGAGCTGGATTAACTATGTTAATGGGAGAAGCTTTCCCATCAGCATGGTAGTGTCTTCACTAAAGTGGAACAGCAATGTGGCTATGTCTACACTGGGGAATTAAGGTCGACTTAAAAAAGTTGACTTTAATAAGTTGACTTTAAGTCGACCTTATTAAGTCGACTTAGAGAGTCTACACTGGACTCTCTAAGTCGATTTGTTCGGTCCAGGGGCAGCAAGCCCCTGAGTGGTCCGGGGTCCCCAGACCACTCGGCTCCCTTCTGCTTGGGACTTCCCAGGTCCCAGGCAAAAGGGAACCCTCCTAGCCTGGACTGCTCAGGTCCCAGGGAGAACTTCCCCAGGACCCGAGTGGTCCGGGGCAGGAGGAAGAGCCAGAGATTCGCGCTCCAGCTGCCGGCTGCTCAGCAGCTGGCAGCTGGAGTGGGGATACCGGCAAGAAGGGACTGTGGGGCTCCCTTCTCGCCGGGACCACTCAGGTCCCGGCAAGAAGGGACCACGGAGCTTCCTTCTTGCCAGGACAGGCTACCCCACATCTACACTGGCTTAAGTCGACAAATAGTCAACTTAAGCCTCAAAGTCGACTATATACTAGGTGTTATAAAGTCGACTTTGAATTTCCTTTAGTCGACTTAAGCAGCTGCTTAAGTCGACTTAAGGAAACTGTAGTGTAGACGTGAGGTAATTAAGTCAACTTAAGCAAGAATTTAGGTGTATCAGCTATGCCTGTTGCCTTTAATACCTTTGATTTGCACAGAGTTATGATCACAATTTTGTTTAATTCCTACTGCAAGTCAATGAATAATTAAATCCAAATGATGAGTGCTTTTGAGAATCTCACCCCAAATTAATGGGAGTAAAAATGTTTGAAATAGTGTATAGGAAAATTAACTAAAATACAAAAACTGCAAAAGTAACAAGGGCAGGTGAAGAGAATATAGTTAATTCTAAAGTAGGATGGCAAAGATATAAACAATGACAAAAAAGAAGAGTGTGTGTGAACATAGAGAAAAGAACGCTAACTACCAGGCTTTAGATTCATTCTCTGCTTGTGTTCCTTTTGTGCGTCCAGGCCTTAGGACCTAAGTCTCATTGAACAATGGTTGTACTTAGATGCCTACGACTTTTATGAGGATGGCTTCTAAACCCCTTGTGTTTTAGTGCCCTTAGATAGTGGAAAACTTTATTTTTAAATCATAAATTTAGATTTAGTCAGATACTATTCTTCAGCCTCTTAATACTTTTGATTCAGAGCTGTTTTTGGAATACATACAAATATTTCATTTCAACTAAGAAAAGCATCTTTGGTAAAAAAAAAAATACTGAAAGCCTTAGAGATCTCAGAAAGTGGACGCGAGAGGGATGATTTAACTTAACATTTGGTGATTTCAGATATGGCTAAAGAAATATTAGTCAACACCACTTTAGAAAAAAAAATCATGTATTGACCAAGTAAGAAAACAGTGCAAGTTTTCACCAAGGCCCATTACTGTACATTCCATTTACCCATGTAGAAATAGCCACCTCAGTGATAAGTGGAGAAGAAAATGAACATTTAATTCCACAGGATGAAGAATCCCCTCATCGTACTGTAGCCTGCTTACTTTAATGCTCTTGATGCTGCTGTAGCTTTAGCATTCTCTGGTTCCCCCACACGATATCAGGTTATCAGATGATATGTCAAGGGGCACACTCTGAAGCTCCATATGCCATAATTAGGAAAATCTATTCTAGTTTCCAAAAGCCAGAGCCAGTGCTGCAGAAGGTCACCAAGTAATAACAACAGCAACTTTATGGCACTGGAGTTTAGAAGGAAAAATCCTTCTCCAAAGTACATGGATGTAAAACAGTAACTTTTGTTCTGTTAACACCTGTAGATAATGTAAGAGGATTAACGGAAATTATATTCACTGATAAGTGGGACTTCTCTTTATGATAGCCACAGATATTCATTTAAGAAAAGTATAACTGGAAAATGAGGCCGAATTCACTAAAGAATTTGGGTGCGTCTACACTTAGAAATTAAGTCGACTGAAGCTTGCTAGGATATATAAACAGAAGTAGAGAATAGAAGCAGTGAGGTGATTTTACCTCTGAATATAGCATTGGCGTGATTGATACTGGAATATTGTGTGAGAGTTCTGGTGTTGTCATTTTAAAAAGGATGTTGAAAAATTAGAGAATGTACAGAAAAGAGCTACAAAAGATGATTTGAGGGCTAAAGGAAATGCCAGACAGTGAGGGACTGAAGAAGTCAATGCGTTTAGTTTAGCAAAAAGGAAGACTGAGAGCTTACTTCACAGAGGAGAAAATAATGGGTACTTGTAGGTGTTCGCAGAACTCAACCCACCTGATGGGCACCTCCTGGTGATGATACTGGGGAATGCTCAAGTCCCCTGCCAGGTGATCTGTGCTCTGCCTCTGCCATGCTGAACTCTTTCCTTGAGTCTTCTGCTGAGACCTCACCCCACCGGCTGAATCCTCTGTTTAGTCACCCTTTCTAGGGTAAAGTCCTGTTTGCCAATCCCTGGCCACTAGGTACAAAAGTCAGTGTCTATGACCTTTGCACTCTGTGGGAGCAGGGAGGGACCTGGTCCCACCCACTTCTCCAGGCCCCAGCCTAGGGACTTATGTCCCGTGACCTCGGCACTGTCTGCTGCCTCCAGCCAGCCTCTTCCGCACTCCTATTCCCTGGGCTGCTTTCCTCTCAGCCCCAGTCTCGTGCCAGCCCTCACCTCTCTCTGCAGTCTGGTCTCAGACTGTTGCACTGGAGTCCCAGCTGCCATTCACTCCTGGCTCCTTCACCTCTGGACTGCTGCTCCAGCAACTGCTGCCATCTCCTGCCAGTGCCTCTTCAGGATGCTGGCCTCTGATCAGTTCCCTGTAGCTCACTGGAAGCTCTCCGGGGTGTTGACTCCCTTAGCCAGCCAGCCAATCAGAGAGAGAACCTTTTCCCTGGGCTGCCAAGGCTAACTGCCTGAGGTGCCCCTGCAGTTCCCTTTATATACCGGGCTCCTGGCCCCTGATTGGCCCAGCAGCCCTCCCTCCTGATTGGCTGCTCCTCTTTCAGGCCCAGTGAACCCTTTATGGGCCAGAGCGGGGGAACAACCCCACTAAAACTAAAGAGTTTTTTTAATCTAGTGGAGAGAAGCATAATAAAAACAAATGGCTAGAAGATGAAGTGAGACAAATTCAAATTAGAAAGTAGGTATACTTCTTTAACAGTGAGAAAATTAACCTTTGGGATAAACTACCAAGGGAAATGATGGAATCTTCCCATCATGTCTTCATATCAAGACTTGATGTCTTTCTGGCACATGTGCTATAGCCAAATACAAGTTACAGGGCTCAACAGAAAAGTAACTGTATGAAACTTAATGGTCTGTGATATATAGTAGATAAGACTTGATTATCTCATCATCCTTTCTGGCCTTAAAATTTATGAATCTCTGAATATTGAAGGAAAATTTTTGGAGACATAAACTGGAAAATGGGGATTACAAACTGTATTCTTATGGTGATATTGAGAGCTGGATTACAAGAATATTAAATTAACCATTAATCTTTTCTCAGTGAGAGATATAGAATATGCTACACCAAATCAGTCAGTTGGTCCATCAAGTCCTATATCGCGTTTCTAGGACCTGCCTATAGTTGCTGCTTTAGAGAAAGATTAAATCCTTCTAAAATGTACAGGCCAATTTTGCAATGCCATTTACATGGGGAGGAAAATATCCTTGCTAATCCACAGTATGATCAGGTTATTCCCTGGGACAAGATTTGTCTTTTAACATATATAAAAATATTATTTTTTTGTTCCAGTTCTGCTAATATACACCTCTTTTCAGATGCACAATAGCAACGTACTCTTCTATTTAGGAATGTGATAGGGTGTACAAGGTATTTGCTGTCTCCTGGAAGAGACCCCATCACCTTGGCATGCCCTGCCCTAAGAAAGTGTACTGCTGGAAAGGATGAGAAGCAAATTCAGACTTTCAGGAGTTGGCTAGAGCTGCGTCCTATGATCAGCAGCAGGCAATACCAGCAAGAGTTGGTCCTTTGGCACCTAGAAGGACCAAGAGCAGATAGAGGACAATCAGATCCAAAAATATCAGAAAAAAAGACAGCTGTTTCTACTAGGGACCATTTCAGAGTGAAGCCTGAACAGGGAAGGAAGACTTTCCCTCCCCTAATCATAGTAACCTGATCTGGCCTGACCTCTGTTTACTCTTGGATCTCTGTTAAGGACAGCTGGTTATTTTAAGTTCAGATTCAATTTGTTTTTCTATTAACTCTGTAAGGGAATTGCATTGAGAGCTGTCCTGGCTGGAGGACTAGGACACTGAAGTGTCATTGCAGAATCAGGGCATGGAAGGAGAGGGGTTGAGGGTGGAGGTTGGAGTGGAGAAGGGGGAACAGATATAGAATGGAAGAAATTGAAGGTTCAATACCACACTGTGAAATGATGATGATGTGTTCTGGTGTTGGTGAGAGTACACAATAACAGGATATTTATACTGTGACCATCAGCAGATATCTGAGGATCTTCCTGTGCTTTCTTAGGTGACATTGCTAGTATCTTTCAGGTGTGGTTATTTCCGCATTATGAAAAACTAAAAATTATATATAATATATATTATTTTTACATTTATAAATTAATAGGATTTTAAAGCCAGAAGTCCATTATAAGCATCAACATCAAGTCTGATCTCTTGCATAACACAGAGAACTTCACCAAATGATTCCTACATCAACCCATAACTCTGACTGAACTACAGACTCTCTCTAAAAAGACATCCAATATTGCTTTAAAGTCTTCCTGTGAGAATTTACCATATCCCTAGATAAATCTGATGAGCTAGACACAATTATTAGTGAAGGAAAGATTTTTAAAAATGCACCTTGAACTTAGAACAAAAAGTGGCAAATCTAGTGGAATAAAATAGTATATAGGATCCTAGGTTTTGAAACTGTGTAGAAGCTTATAAAGGTCACATAAGCAAACTTCACACTGCACAGTAGCTAAGTTACTGTCAAGGGGTCCCTCCTCACAGATGAAACTAGACTAATCAATCTGACCGACCACATTTTTCTAAAGTGCTAGAATGTTTCATGTCAGAGATGAGGGTAATGGCAGGCTGAGTGTAGCACCTTCACCACCTCAGCATTTGAGTGAAATAATTAAAGGTGTTGGGAAAATGAAAATCTGAAAAAATTAGAATACATCTATAGAAATTTGTAGGGGGTGAGGTAAATATTTTTCTGCTTAAGGAACACTCAATATAAACTATATATCCTTGCATTAGTAGGAGCAAAGAAAAGTCAAAACAAGTCCACAACCTTCTTCTGAATCTCAAACCAAAATCAATACTATATCAAAATACTGAAGTATAATATTTTTGAATGCCAAGGACAACACTAGATTACTGTAAACAATTTCACATCTAAAACAAGAAGGAAGCAAATCAAATTAGAAGACCAAAAACTAACAAACAATTCAAAGAAAACTCGTATTTTTAAATGAAAACAGTTGATCTAGAAAATAAAGTTGGGCACAACATGATGGGCTCCATGAAAATGTGAAAGGCAATCACGCTGAAAAATGACGTTTAAAATGGAATCTAGGTTCTAAATTGCTTGTGTTTCAGTGAACTGTAGATCACATATGATAATTATAAAAGTGAAGGGTTTCTTAGCTACCAGACCTGCATATTCAGCCTGGGATCTGAAAGTCAAGCTTGGCTTGGGTTCCTTGTGGCTCATGATTCTGCAATGCTACCAGGATGTGGGGAAAAAATAATATAAACTATTTTTAATCAGTAAATAAAACAACTACATGTTGGAATAAGCACAGGTCTTTTAGTTAAAAAAAATGCTTATTTTAACCAATTATTTTCCAGAACTGAATCAAATTTTAAAAACTTGCCCCATGATTTTCAACCACAAACTGAACAGAAAGGCCATTGTTTTTGCTTGAAGATTTGATAAACTACAAGAAAATTTGACCAGGACTCAGAAATAAAATGTATTTAAAAAAATAATCATTTGGAAATAGTACAAGACTCCAAATCTTTTGATTTTCCCTTCCCACGGACAAAACAAAACTAGAACTTTCGAGAGATGTGTTGCCCAGTAGACAAGCTGTGATTAAATATTCTCCTGGACTCAATGTTCTAAAACTCATAGAATCATAGGGTTGGAAGGGACCTCATGAGTTCATCTAGTCCTACCCCCTGATAAAAGCAGGACCATTCTGACTAAATCATCCCAGCCAGGGTATTGTCTAACTGGACCTTAAATATCTCCAAAGATGGAGATTCCACCATCTCCCTCGGTAACCTATTCCAATGCTTCACCACCCTCCTAGTGAGAAAGTTTTTCCTAATATCTAGCCTTGACCTCCCCAGCTGTAACTTAAAACCATTGCTCCTTGTTCTGTCCTCTGTTACTATTGAGAACAGCCTACCTCCCTCCTCTTTGAGTACCCGTTCAAGTAGTTGAAGGTTGCTATCAAATCCCCCCTCAGTCTTCTCTTCTGCAGACTAAATAAGCCTAGTTCCTTCAGTCTTTCTTCATATGTCATGTGCCCCAGCCCCCTAATCATTTTCGTTGCCCTCTGCAGGACTCTTTCTAATTTGTCCACATCCTTTCTGTAGTGGGGAGCCTAAAACTGCACACTATTCCAGATGCAGCCTCACCAGTGACGAAGAGAGGGGAATAATCACATCCCTGGCTCATATCCAGCTTCCCATCATATCCCCCAGGCCTTTTTCTACATTGCTGCTACTTCACTGATCAGTCCGCAGCCGGTAGAAGAACATGGGATTTTTCCATCCTTAGTGCAGGACTTTGCACTTATCCTTGTTGAACCTCATGAGATTTCTTTTGGCCCAATGCTCCAACTTTTCTAGGTCTCCCTGAATCCTGTCCCTGCCCTTCATCCTGTCCCTGCCCTTCTACCATTCCCCCCAGCTTGGTATCATTCGCAAACTTACTGAGCGTGCAATCTATCCAGTCATGCAGATCATTAATGAAGATGTTGAACAGAACCAGCCCCAGAACAGACCCTGGGGCACTCCACTCATTACTGGTTGCCAACTAGACATCGAGCCATTGATTCCTACCCACCGAGCCCAGTGATCTAGCCAGTTTTCTATCCACCTTAAAGTCCACTCATCCAACCCATACTTCCTTAACTTGCCAAGGAGAGTGCTGTGGGAAACCGTATCAAAAGCCTTGCTAAAGTCAAGGTATATCACATTGACAGCTCTTCATACATACACAAATCATCTACTCATAGATGGCAATTAGGTTGGTCAGGCATGATTTCCCTTGGTGAATCGATGCTGACTGTTCCTGATCATTCTATTTTCCTCTAAGTGTTTCAAGATGGATTTTGCTCCAGGATTTTTCGAAGGATTGAGGTGAGGCTGACCGGTCTGTAGTTTCCCCAATCCTCCTTTTTCCCTTTCTTGAAGATAGGTACTATATTTGCCTTTTTCCAGTCTTCTGGGACCTCCCCCGTTTGCCACGAGTTTTCAAAGACATGGCCATCGGCTCTGTTATCACGTCAGCCAACTCCCTCAGCACCCTCGGATGCAGTTCATCTGATCCCATAGACTTGTGCACATCCAACTTCTTTAAGTATTCCCTAATCTTACCTTCCATCACCAAAGGCCTCTCTCCTTCTCTCCATTCTGCGTTACCCTGTGCAGTAGCCTGGGAGCTGACCCTCCCTATGAAGACTGAAGTAAAAAAAGCATTGAGTACTTCAGCCTTTTCCACATCATCCACCATGAAGATACCTGACCCATTCAGTAAGGGACCTACACCATCCCTGATCCTCTTCTTGTTACTGACATACTTGTGGAACACCTTCCTGTTATTCTTCAGATCCCTTGCCAGCTGCAACTCCAACTGGCCTTTGGCCTTTCTGATTTTATTCCTGCAGTCCAAGCAATATCTTTATATGCCTCCCTAGTCATCTGTCCAAGTTTCCACTTCTTGTAAGCTTCCCTTTTTTGTTTCAGCTCAACTCTGAATAATTAATTAATTTAAAGAGAAACACTGCCCTTTTCTTCAATCTAGATCAAGCTACAATCAAACAGCTCTGTTCTGAGCTTGGATTTTTTAGCACATGAATTCAAAATAAATAATGGAACAAAATCAAACAGGCCATCCAAAATTTCATAATTTACTCTACACCTATCTGAATGATAGCTTGTCACATAGCCCTGGTAAAGCTCCTTCTGCTGAAAACTCACCAAGATACTGTAGTCAAGTTCCAAAGGGTTAGCCTTGTTAGTCTATTGCAGAAAAACAAACAGAGTCCTGTGACATTTTTAAGGAATAACAGATTTATTTATCGCATGAGCTTTCGTGTTTGAATCCTAACATCTATTTTGATTTGCTGTTACAGCCTTATCTGATCCTTTGTCATACTCTTCCCTGCATTTAATTTCCTCCCATTCTGTAAGTTTCCCATCTTCACAGCATCTGACAAAGTGGGATTGTCTCCGATGAAAGCTCATGCGATAAATAAAACTATTAGTCTTTAAGGCTATGTCTACACTTGCAAGTTAGGGAGACTTAAGGAGGCTTAAGCTGACCCTACTTAGTCCCTGTCCACACCAGGCTTTCATTACGTCGACTTAAGAAATTCCTTAAGTCAACTTAATGAAAGCTTAGGTCAACTTAATAAGAACCACCAGTTAGGTTGACCTAACCCTTAGGTCGACTCCTTAGGTCGACCTAAGCACAGTGTGGATCCTTAAGTCCACTTTATTAGGTCAACCTAAGGGAAGTTAGGCCAATTTACTAAGTCTCTGTTCAGGGGAAGCACTTTGTTAAGTCGACGTAATAAGGTTGACTTTAGGTCGACTTAACAAAGTGGACCTAACTTTTTGTAGTGTAGATATAGCCTAAAAGTGCCACAGGGCTCTGTTTGTTTTCAGGCTACTGTAGTGGCTTAAGTGTAGACATAACTTTAGGGCATGTCTACACTAAATATCCTGACATAATTATGCTGCGTAATCCCATAGCATAGGTGCAGCAGGAACATCACCTCCCTGAACGATGGTAGCTAAATCAACAGAAGCATTCTTCCATTGACCTAGCTGTGTCTACACTGGGGCGGGGGTAGGGATGGTCAGCATATCTGTGGACTTTCACACCACTGAGTGATGTAGTTTTAAGTGTAGAATGTAGTTTTAAGAGTAGCCCTGAGTCCTACCATTAATACCTGTTTCATTTGTTCTGCTGCAAGGGAAATTCCACTCTTTAAATGCCAAACCTCTGCAGGAACGTCAGAGAAAATTGGCTTCCCCCAGCCATCACCCATCCTATAGTTCTGTCTGACCAAGGCTATTAACTAGTTAACTATCTCTTTCAATGGGACAGTTTTCATTTTCATCCTCTGGACAAACAGCTTAAACTCCTTCAGATTCCCTTAAGCACACCACATCTTCAATAACCACCATCTGTCCATTAAACTGTCCCTGGAACACTCCCATACCAGCATCAACTTCCTGGACACCACAATCACCTTCAACAATGGAACTCTATAGACAACTATATACAAGAAATCAGTGAATCAACACAGCTACCTTCACAAATCTAGGAACCACCCCAAATACACAGACTTGTAGGCTCTATTCCTCTGTATTACCCCTGTTGGAATTTCAGTCATACATTAAGGTAAAAGGACAACTGAGAAGGCAACCAGTCCCACATTCAAAATGGAGTTTGCTGTCTAACACAAATATTAAGCAGAATTCATAAGCATACCCAGATTCCCCAAATCCTCATACAGCAGTGTTACAGTAAGACAACTAATAAATGTGGGAGCTGGAAAACTGGAGCTTCTTATTAGGAATTTAGAAACACAGAAAAGGTTTTCGGTATTCCCTCTCTGGGGCTGGCTCCTCTCCATTCTTGATAAAGGAAAGCAAATCCTTGCTTGTTCCTGAAACATCACTGAAACCACTTTCAGTTTCCTGCAACCATTTGCAATAGGATAGAGATAATTTTCACTTTGATTTTGAGCAATAAGACTATATATAAAAGAAGGCTGTGGTTCAAATACAAATTTCTAATTCAATACATTAGAATTTCATCAGTTTCCATTGTAACTCTAACTTATAAATACGATGGAGAAAAATTCCTTGCTGCTGCAGCCAAATGGGTTGTACCACGGAAGAGCTCAGTCTAATGAGTTTTTAAATGCAATTATCTTTAAACCAGCCATGTGGATTTGGTAACTTTGAGGAAATGAATCAACACATTTAGAAATGCCTTTTTGTTCACATGTAAAAGTTACCATGGTGAAACACAAGCAGATCTAGTGATGGCAGCTGAACAATGCTTAGAACACACACTCCTGCAAAAAAGAATAGGTGGCAGGTCTGGAAAAAGAAATATGTAGTTTATTTTTAAAAGATCAGGCTTGGTTTGTGTTAAGCAGAGACTCATTTTTTATGTATTATGAAAGTGATTATAATCCAGATATAACCTGAATAGGGAAATTATTTGAGTACAGCACCAAGGTGGAAACAAGAACAAATGGTTACAAACTGTCTATCAGGAAATTTAGGCTTGCAATTAGACATAGGTTTCTAACCATTAGAGGACTAAAGTTCTGGAATAGCCTTCCAAGGGGAGTGGCGTGGGCAAAAAACATAACTTCAAAACTGAGCTTGATAAATTTATGAAGGGGATGGTATGATGGGATGGCCTATTTTGGTAACTGACTGATATTTGACTACTGGTGGTGGATATGCCAGTGGCCTAAGAAGGGAGGGTAGATGGGGTGGGTTCTGAGTTATCACAGAGAATTCTTTCTTGGGTAACTGGCTGATGAGACTTGCCCACATGCTCAGGGTTTAACAAATTGCTACATTTGGAGTCGGGAAGGAATTTTTCCCCAGGGCAGATTAGCTAGGGCTCTGGGGGGGTTTCGTCTTCTTCTGTAGCACTGGGAATGGCTCACTTGCTGGTGGATTGTCTGTATCTTAAAGTCTTTAAATCATGATATGAGGACTTTAATAACTAATAATAATTACAGGAGGTTTTGTGGCCCGCATTGTGCAGGAGGGCAGACTAGATAATCATACTGGTCCCTTCTGACCTTAGAGTCTATGGCTATGTCTAGACTTGTTAATTTAAGTCAATTTAGCTAAATCCACATTAAAAAATTAAGTCGACTTGGAGGGGACCCTGCCAAATCGACCTAGAGCATCCACACCGGACACCTAGGTCGACTTCTAGGGGCTAGGTGGACCTGGGACAGCTCCACGGTGGCAGGGGGGCATCCCTTGCCAAGTGCCAGGGGGCTCAGCCATTGCCCAATTGTACCTTGGTACAAGGGGGCAAAGGGGGACAAGGACCCTGGCAGGGCATAGGAGCAGGATGGGCAGGGTTCTGCCCTGCCCTGTGGGGGGGGGGCATGCCAGGCTGTGGCTGTGCCAGCCACCCTGGCAGGGAGGGCAGTGGGAAAGTCCAAAAGCCCCTTAAGTCGACTTAAAGTCGACTTAGATCTACTCCATGTCAATTTAGCCAGAAAAGTCGACTTAAAAGGAGGTTTAGTAAAGTCGATTTTATTTTTCCTTAAGTCGACTAAGCAGCTGCTTGAGCTTAGCAGCAAGCTTAAGTCGACTTAATTTCTAAGTGTAGATGCACCCTATGGGTATGTCTATACTGGCAATTTAGGTCGATTTAAGTAGCCTTAAGTTGACCTAAATTACTCCCTGTCCACACTGGGCTTTCATTAAGTCAACTTAATAAAAGCTTAAGTTGATTTAGAAAGAATCGCCGGTTAGGTGGACCTAACCCTTAAATCGACTCCTTAGGTCGATTTAAGCACAGTGTGGACATGGATTAACCCTTAAATCGACTTTATTAAGTCGACTTAAGGGCAGTTAGGTTGGCTTACTAAGTCCACGTTCAGGGTAACCACTTTGTTAAGTCGACTTAAGAAAGTCGACTTAACTTTTCTGGTGTAGACATAGCCTATGAGAACAAAGCCCTGCTGCTAAGATCTTACTGGGTACCAAAAAGCTATTATAAAAAGGGAAATTATTAGTACCATTCAGAATAATGACAAGACAATAAAGTACTATTGCAATGGGTGAATTTCCATGTGCGGCTCAGGAATGATCTTCCTTTAGTGTAAGTAAACTAACACCTTCAACAAATATGGGTCTTTTTCCCATGACTGTTCAACATAGGAAAGCAAAATGTATTATAACTTATATCTTGCATATGCAGGTTTTCTCTAATAACAACCTGAGAATTAGAAGCTTAATTACAATAGGGGACTATTATATGCTCCTTATTAAGAAAATATTCTTATGGCTCTTTAATCCATCAACAGTCAGGAAAAATATACATAACAGTACAAGACTCAGAAGCTTATACTACAAAACTAACTCTGATTTGAAATACCAGAGAAGTCTGTTTTCCCATTCTATTTTTTAAAGTACTTCTTATTATAGTATATTGGTCAAAACATATTACCTATATATATATATAAGCATATGATGCACTTGGGCATATTATTAAAGCAAAAACTAGAAATAATGTCAAGACATGTTATCAGTTGAATAATCAATCACTGTAGACCCACTTCACATTGTCTAGAAAATTAATGCTATGGGTTTGGTCTAACAGTCACAAATCATAGCCACTCTGTTGAGGACTTACTTACTTAGATCCAAAACTAGAGACAACCAGAACTGGCAACTAAGATTTCCTGGTCAATAATTTCAAGTTATTCCTATTCCTACTGTTTTAGAACATCTGAGCCATCTACTAAAGCTCCTCTCATATACAACATGCATAAATCCAATCTCAAAATGTTATACAATGCTACGTGGGCTGTTTTATCCTAATTGATCATTTCAGTCTCTCAAAGACAGGAATTAGAGTGCTTTGATGAGAAATAATGGTTGAATATATTGAACTGTACTAAAGATCTGCTAGTGAGTCTACAATGAAATTACAACAATTTAAAATCATATAAAGAATGTATTGATCACTTCCAAACTAATTCAAATGTGTCCTAATAAAGAATGATGGGTGCTAGCAGTGTGGGAATTAGGTTAATAGTTTGATGGATATTATTTGTCAGCATTGTAATATGAGATGTTAAGTTACAGAAGCAGAGTGGAACAATAGGCTACCAACTGCATCAGAACTATGTTAGATACATAATCTTTCTTTCATCAATTGGGATTGTAAAGTCATTTTACAATGGACTGGCATGATGCTTGGCTGTGCAAGACAGAGATCCTTAAAAGGTTGAAAAACTTGTGCTCCTTTTTCCAGCACTAGTTTATTGATAGGGAAGAAAATGAACATCCTATTTATAAAATAAATAGCAAAACTGAAGCATTCAATGAGATAATGGAATAGATTCATATTTTATCAGAAGAAAATCAGAGGCTGGTTACTAGGAGATATACAAGATCCCAACATAGATATTTCTAGTAAATGATATAGCAGTCTCAGAGTTTATTTTTGTGAAGTGTTTCTTTATTGCTACACATAGTTTCCTATTCTTATCTATAATATTGTAATATGGTTTTTAAAATAATAAAACCAACTTAAATTAAAAAGTAGGCTTGATTTTAATGACCAAAATGGATGGTACCAGACATTTTTAATATATCTAGTTGCACTTTATTTTTGGTTTGTGATATACAATTTGGTAGCATATGTGATATTTTCTAATTTCATGCACACACATTCTTTATCTCATATGTGTGTGTACAATCATACACAGAAGCAAACATACACTTACATACACACACACACGTACACACATGACATACATTTTACATA
Source organism: Pelusios castaneus (assembly GCA_007922175.1). Lineage (NCBI taxonomy): Eukaryota > Metazoa > Chordata > Testudines > Pelomedusidae > Pelusios > Pelusios castaneus. The sequence goes on from ML685903.1 coordinate 8,804,456, forward strand.
TGGACAATATATTTAATCAGGCACCTGACCAATTTGCAGCGTAGGGCAAATTAATGATGATGTTTTTTACATGATCACTGGAAACCCTTAATAGTACTTGATAATAATCAAAGCTTTAAATATAATAGTACATAGGAATTGAATTGGCTCCAGAGAGGCTAATTCCTCAAGTCAATATTTAAAAATTAGAGCTGTTGTCTGGAAAGTGCTAAATTGGAGAACTGCCAGTTCCTGAAAAGCTCAAATATAAGGCTGTGGTTGAGACTCTCCAGAGTGTCAGAATGAAGACAAGATTGACAGTGGAATAATCTGGGAGGAACCTTTGAAAAGTGGATGGGGTTGGAGCCTGGAAATTGAGTATCCTTCATTCCATTTCCTGCTATGACCCTAACATGTTCTGTGTTGTTGGGTGAATCACTTAACTCCTCTGTGTTTCAATTTACTCAAAGTAAATTACCTTTCATGGCAAATGCTTTCATGTCAATAGATGAAAATACTAGGGACAGATCCTCAGCTGTTGTAAATTGTCATAGCTCCATTATGGAGTTATGACAATTTACACCAAAGGTGCATCTACACTTGTAAATTAAGTCGACTTAAGCAACTTGCTTAAGTTGACTTAAGGAAAATAAAGTCGACTAAATGAAAAATAAATTGACTTTATTAAACCTAGATTTAATTCGACTTTAGGCTTAATTTGACTTTTTTAAAGACGACTTAGGGCTACTCCTGGACTGCACCACTACCCTCCTGCCGGGGGGGGGGCACACGAGGAGCCTGGCATGCCCCCTCCAAAGGGCAGGGCAGAGCCCTGCCCACCCTGCCCCTATGCCTTGCCAGGGTCCCTGTCCCCCTTTGCCCCATTGTACCTATGTACAATGGGGCAAAGGTTGAGCCCCCTGGCACTGGGCAAGGGGTGCCCCCTGCCCCTGTGGACCTGCCCTAGGTCCCCCTAGCCCCTAGAAGTTGACCTAGGCATCCAGCATGGATGCTCTAGGTTGACTTTGTAAGTTCCCCCCAAAGTTGACTTAAAATTAAGGTGTAGACTCACTAAATCGACTTAACCAAGTTGACTTAAAGTCGACTTAGTTAAGTCAACTTGGCTAAAGTCGACCTAAATTTTCAAGTGTAGACATAGCCCAACTGATCTGCCCCTTGGTCAGTGCTAAGGCTCCAGCCCTGAAAAGATTTGTGCACATGCTTAATTTCACATATTAAAGTTAATCCCACTGAAGTTGATGAGATTTCTCAGGATGCGCAAAGTTGAGCCCTCAGCTAAATCTTTGCAGTATTGAGTTCTAAATATTAATGGTCGGATTTATTCTTTTTGGAGAGATTTTTGTTTGTTTTCCTCTGCTACTGAATTTAAATCCAACTGTCAGCAACCTGAGCTCCAGTCATAGGAAGCAGAGTAGCTTTCCAATGTTCTTCCTAAAATAACTAAAAGGAAAGAATTACCAGCATTTTTTTTCCTCTGCATGGGTGCTCAGGTTATTAAACACAATATAAAATGTATATGAAAATATTTACAGATGTGTGGAATTCAGTGAGTGAAACTCAAATTCAACCATTTCCTGTACACTTTTTCTTGTCCATTTTTGGCATTTTTGCAATCCCTGGAAGCATTAAGGCTCTTTTCTGGTTTGCATTTTAGGAAAAGTTAGACCATGGGCGCATCTAGTATTTTGATAGCACACTAAGAGCAACATCTATGTATTTGTAAATTGTCACAGTAATTAACTTTTAGGACAAACTGGGGAATTTTCAGCCTTTCAGCCACTTCCTAGTAATGCCTATACTAACTTCAGATGTGGTAAATTCAATAAAAGCCAAATCCTGTCCTCAGGCACATGATCAGAGCTGTCATTGACCTCAACAGGAGTCATGCATATAAATCAAAGGGTAGATTTTAACCCTAAGAACCTGATCCAAAGCCCACTGAAGTCAGTGAGAATCTTTTCATTAACTTCAATAGGCTTTGGATAAAGGCTTTAGAACTAGATAAAACAGAACCTTGAGATGATATGGTTCATTTCTCTAAACACAGCGTTGGGAATAAGGATCTTCTGAGTTCAGCAATACTAGCTCTGATGCTAACTCCTCACTTCTGAACTTGAATGTGTAGTCACTTACAGAGGCACTGTTAGTTTGAAAACTCTAATGCATCTTTAAAGAAAAATAGTTAAAAGTAGTTTGGGTACTATCCATAGGTCTGAGTCTCTCTCCCAATTTTTCTAACACTTCAGCTGAATATTGTTTTATCAAATGTTTTTCTCTCAACTTTTGTCATGACCAAGATACACACAGACAATGAAGAAAAGTCATTGCACAGGGAAACTATAAAAATGACTATACTCAAATGCACAGAATGCCCAGACTAGAGGAAAACCAGAAAAAAAGGGTTTTTTTTCTTCTGATTGCTTTCAGCTATTACAATATTAGATTATTTCTTGTATCACTAGCAGGTACATTTTCAGGCCAAATTTTGATTTTTAAATTGGTAAAGTCTTTAAATTTTCTGCCTCAGTTCCCCTATACTTAAAATGGGGATAAAAATAAAAATAGAGACATAGTTAGGTTTGGTTAATTAGGTTAGTTGAAAAGTGTTTTGGAAATCAAAAGTACCATGGAGGGGTTAAATTATTTTCTTCACTTCGTTCCTTAGAATAATAGAAATCATAACATGAAAAGGGACCGCAAAGGTCATATAATCTAACTCACTGACAAAATATAGAATTTTTTGTTGCTAAACTATCCAAGACAGATGGCTAGCCAGCCTCTTTTTGAAAACCCCACTGAAGGAGCTTCCAAACCTCTGAAGGCTTCAGTCCTACTGTTCTTACAGTAAGGAAGTTTTTCCTGAGATGAATCTAATTCTGCTATGCCGTAGTTTGAACCCATTGCCTCTTGAGCGAATTATTTTCTCCATCTTTTTTATGGCAGCCTTTCAAGCATTTGAAGCTCACTCTCATGTCTCCTCTGTTCCAAATCTCTTCTTTTCCACACTAAACATACCCATTTCCTTCAGTCTTGGCTCATATGACTTGCATTGATAATCTTTGTCATTCAACTCTGGAGCCTTTCCAGTTTCTCTGCTTTGTTTCTATACAGTGGTGACCAAAATTAGACACTCCACCTTAGGCTGAGTAGTGTGTGCTATCACCTCCCGTGACGTGGATGCTATGCCTCTGTTAATTCAACCTTTTTTTTACCACAGCATCATATTACTGACTCATGTTGAGGTTGTAATCCACAGCTCCCCAAGCCTTCTCAGTAGTACTACCATGCCAGTTATCCCCCATCTGTAATCCTTCAGTTTACCTTCTCCCAAACTCATCTCTTTAGGTTAGTCTTTCAACTGTGACTTCCACTCCCCTCATTCAGTCCTCATGACTAAATTCTTCAAATCATATCTTATCTCCAAAATAAAATTATGAATTATTATTATTATTATTATTAATAATAATATGAATCAGAAAGGTACATATGGAACTGATCTTTATCATAACCCTCATCCTTTCATACTATGCTCCCTATCAATTTGCCATCCACTGCTGTGCTATGGATAATTTAGTCTTTAAACTTGCCAAACAATCTTCTCACCTTATCAGGGGTAGATTACTGCATGGGCCTTTGGGGCCTGTGCAGGGGGTTTGTATCAGGCTGGTGCTTGCATGCTGGCATGCTGTATGGCCTCCAGCATGGCCTTCCAATGCCTGTGGCCCTCGAGGGCTGCACCAGAAGCCTCACTGCACATCAGTTGGCCCTGCCGCCCTGTGGGCAGACCAGCCAGAGCAGAGGGCGCTGGGGCCCCAGGCGGGTGGGGCATCAATGGGCCCTGAGGACCCTTAATCCACCCCCTGCTTATGTTTATATAGAAAGCCATTGGTGTCAATTTGTCTCCTTGTGGCTCACCCCACTTAGATACTTCTGCAGAATCAATCAAGGGGCAAGATGATTATAAGTGCTGGACAGGAAACTCTCTTAAGTTGTTTTAGGGATGAGGGTATTATCAGTACCACACACAACTGCTGGACTATTTAAATAAATATTTAGAATGATTTCTACTATTTTGTTTACATTTACACTGCTCATGGTGATTAACCACTAAAAGCCGAACACTTTACAAATGCTACCACCTAATTGTTTGCTAAAACCAGAAAGATGGATTGCTTCCTTGAAATACTGCAGAAATTTAATTATTTTTTAAAACATTAAAAAAAAAAAAGTAAACTTCTATCTCTTGTTGAAGCTTGGAAATGTGAAGCATCTTCACCCTAGAGCAGGATTAGGCAAACATTTTGCCCTGAGAACCACATTTGCTGTATAGCAGACCAGCCACCACACATGGTGGGAATGGGGTGGGGAAGGGACGGGGCTGGGACAGGGAGTGGCCGCTTGGCTCGGCCAGAGTGCCACTGGTCCCATGTAGTGGTAGAAGTAGTGGTAGCCATGATCCAGTGAGGGTGATACCACTGGGTCCATGCGATGGAAATGGGACAGGGCCAGAAGGGGGGAGACGCAGCCAAGCTCCTGCCAGGAGGGCACCTCCGAATCCACATTGTAGGATGGCGTGGAGTCGGGAGGGGCAAACAGCTGCTGCATTCTGGCTAGGCCCAGCTGGAGGGCCTGATGAAAGGCTCCGATGAGCCAGCCATAGTTCACCCACCTGTGCCCAGAAGTTCAGAAATTAGAAGACAAATGCAAATAATGCAACATTTAAAAAAAAAAAAATCTTATGAGTTTTTTGCTCCTGCCTTGTGATTTTTAATGTTTGGGATTGAATGTTTTTGAATGTTTTGCACAATCATCTGACCAGAGAACAGAAAGATAAAGAGAGCAGAAGCAAAAGAGATTAAGCTAGAGCAGGGTGCCATTCCTGTGGGATTAGTATGAGTTTAGCTATTACTCAAACATTGTTTGAGGGAGGAACCCTGGTGTCTTCTTCCCACTCAGAGAAGGAATGTCAAATACTCAATCCATCCTCTCCCCAAAACTTTATTTTGAATGTCTTGCCATGGTCAACCTGTGGAACTCATTGCCAGGGGATGCTGTGAAAGCCAAAACTATAGAGGTATGTCTACACTAGCAATTTAGGTTGACTTAAAGACCCTTAAGTTGACCTAAATTACTCCATGTCCACACTGCGCTTTCATTAAGTCGACTTAAGAAATTCCTTAAGTCAACTTAATGAAAGCTTAAGTCGATTTAATAACTACCACTCCTTAGGTCGACTTAAGCCTTAAGTCAACTTAAGGATGGTGTGGACAGGGAGTAGCCCTTACGTTGACTTTATTAAGTCGACTTAATGCCAGTGTGGACGCCTATGTCCAATGTTAAGTCAACTTAATAAAGTTGACTTAAAAGGAGCCACCTTGTTAAGCTGACTATTAAGTCGAGTTAACAAAGTTGACTTAATTTGTCTAGTGTAGACATAGCCTAAATGAGTTCAAAACAGAATTAGACACATTCATGGAGGATAAACCATCAATGTCTATCAGCCAAGATGGTCATGGATGCAACCCCGTGCTCTGGGAATCCCTAAGCTTCTGAGTCCTAGATGCTGTGACTTTATGATAGTGGAGAGATCACTTGATGATTGCCCTGTTCTGTTCATTCCCTCTGAAGCATCTGACACTGGCCACTGTTGGAAAATAGGACACTGGGCTAGATGGACCCAATATGGCCGTTCTTATGCCAAAGGCTGGGTGTAGTATCTTTTTGCCAGGACTTTGAAGATGATCCTCGTAATTTTAAGGAACTTCTAATTCCATTCTCCCTTTCAGGCTGTCAATAAAAACATTTCAGTCAGGGTGCATCCCACTTCCACAAAGGGTGCATCTACACTTAGAAATTAAGTCGACTTACGCTTGCTTAAATCGACTTAATTTAATCTGCGTCCACACTACATTTTCCTTAAGTTGACTTAAGCAGCTGCTTAAGTCGATTTAAGGAAAAATAAAATCGACTTTATAAAACCTCATTTAAAGTTGACTTTACTGACTAAGTCGAATTTAGAAAGGCGACTTAGCCAGTGTGGATGTGGAGTAGCCCTAACTCGACTTTAAGTCAATTTAGGGGGCTTTAGGGCTTCCCCACTGCTGTCCCTGCAAGGGTGGCTGGCACAGCCACAGCCTGGCGTGCTCGCCCCCCACCCACTCCTATGCCCTGCCAGGGTCCCTGTCCCCCTTTGCCCCATTGTACCAAAGTACAATGGGGCAAAGGCTGAGCCCCCTGGCACTTGGCAAGGGGTGCCCCCGTCTGCCACCGTGGCACTGTCCCAGGTCCACCTAGCCCCTACAAGTCAACCTAGGTGTCCAGTGTGGATGTTCTAGGTCGATTTGGCAGGGTCCCCTCTAAGTTAACTTAGTTTTTGAATGTGGACATGCTAAGTCGACTTAACAAAGTCAACTTAAAGTTGACTTTGTTAAGTCGATTTAGCTAAGTTGACTTAAATTAACAAGTGTAGACATAGCTAATGGGTGCTATATCACTAATTATGCAATACACAACCCCCATCTTCACAGCAAAACTAATAGCCCAACTGCAGGTTTTTTTATTAGAGATTGGGTACTACCAATATCCTGGATTATCTCACCATCCACAAACTCTGGCACTGAATCTACTCTTTGCAATTGAGCACCACCTGTGCTATTTAGTTCGGAAAGTAGCATGAGCTCCTTGGTAGGGGTGAACAAAATACTCATAGAGATGATTATTCCTGTATTTGGTGGTCTCTCAATTAGCCAAGCAAATTTGACCAGTACTTACGTTCCAAGGGCTACATTTTCAGTTGGATGCATATTGAAAACTAGGTACAGAAAGAAACTCTTATCAACATTCATGGGATATTTTGAAGCCTATGTTCCTGAAAACTTGTCACTAAGTTTCTCTGTGTTTCTTTTTTTGTTTTACTTGGTTCTTTGCATATGACTCACCAGTGAATTATTCCAGTTTTTTGAATAGGTAATTCTATTGGTATCAATACAATTAAAGTGGTATGAAACTGGAGAAACACAATGGGGAATCAGACCTCTTATTTTGAGTTCACAGATGCAAAATATCAAAAAAGATTAATTTTTATTTATTTGAAAAATGTTATCAAAAGAATTAAATTTGCAGCATAGTAGAAGAGCTAATAAGGGACTTTTATTAAAAGTAGCCTCCATTCTCTTAGAAGAAAGCATTCAATCTCCTACAAAAGAAATGTCATGTTATTTTTAGATGAGGCTTTTTGCCAACAGTATCTAGAACAAGTAGATCAACCCACGCTCTGATTATATTTAGCATAACAACCTTATTTAAAAATGTAAATGGTTATAGGTCTTCTTTACTGTCACTTGCAATAAGTCTACAGTGCACCAATTCCCCAAGTAAGGGTGCATTATTTAGTTCATAAATTTAAAAAGCCTTTAAAACATGTTTACTGTTTACAAATAATGGTAAGCACAAGTTCAGTGTATTCATTAAAAACATTAATTTCTTGCTGGTTTGGGTAGAAAGGTGCATTTTTATCCAGACTTCTTACAAACTTCTCATAAATATTTCTGCTGTTATATACAAGTTATTATTTTCCTCTTTAAAGAAATCATGTCAGAGACCTAACACCAGCCATCATCACGTATTAGAATTTGTGCTTATGACACGCTGTTAGTAGGTGTCAACATCAATTAATTAAATGGAAAGACAATTTCTTTACAAGGGGGAATGTAATGTACTGATCCTCCAGTACTTAGTGGCGGGGAGGCACTTAGGAATATCCATGAGCATGAGATACCTCTCAAAGAGGACCCCTGTGCTGCTTTACCTCCCTCCTTTAGAAGGTTCAGAAAGGCTAGATCACTGGTCAATACAAATTATTCCTGAGGCTGAAATGTGACCAACTAGATTTTCTCGTGACCTCTCTTTATTTTAGGTTTTCAGCTGAAGGACACCGCTACAGTGAATAGCATTCAATACATCCATACACATAAACACATCTAGTCCTTGCATGCTAGTCTTGCATCCTTGCAAACTTCTTAATTTCCCACTATGGAGCCAGGATTCCTCAGTGAGGTAGAATAATTACTGTAAGGTCATATTCCATCTCAGCACTGATTCAGTCCAAATAAACATGGAATATTGCTTTCTCCCTTCTTGGGCAGGAATTATGTCACCAGTGCTTGGGCTCACTAGGTCTGAACTAACCCTACTGGAAGGTTCAAACCTCTATGCTCTGATTGCAAAGGCAATTCTCCTCCTTTCTCATATTTTCTATGTGTGCCACCCTACACAAAAACTCAAAATAAGAGACATCACATCATAACTGGACATCAACAAGTATGCAAGTAAAGAGAGGCAAGAGTACCAATGGAAAACTGGCCAGTAATCCAGATTGCTCACAAACATTAATCAGTCCAAGCATGGACAAGCAAATAGGAGAGCAAATAGCAGTCACAGATACTGGAAGGGTAGGAATTCTGATGGAGGAAACAGTCTTGCCAGCTCTCATAATTTTACTGCCAGTCATGTGACTTTTTCTTAGACGACCTGTATAATTAACTTCGCTTTGCCTGTCTGTCTGCAGTCCCTGTGCTTTTCCACCTTTCTTCAGCAGATGGTGGAATGTTTATAGGTTTTGATGTCAACTTGCACCCAGCAGACAACCTACCAGGCATCTGGGTAGGTAAAGCAGAAAACTAGGAACCCAGCAGTCACTGGTTTGAATCTCACCAGCCCTTGAAAGGCTGCTGTGTCTAAGTTTTGATTTGATCCACTTTTAGTCTGGATTGAAAAATAATATAAAAAAACAAGTTTTTGAGAACAGACAACCTTAAAACCAACCTTAAAACAGTGGCCACCCAACCTTTTGCAAACAGATGCGTTCACAGTGCTTCAAATGCCTCGTATAAGAAGTCTGACCAATCTGAATTACTTCTGTACTTGTTTTGTCCCTTTTAGTGCGTTGCTTTTAAGGTTATTTGTTCTAAAAAAAACTTGGTTTTTTTATTATTATTTTTTATGTATTTCTCTCTCCTTTATATTAAAAGTATGTTTCTAAAAGTAGCCTTTGCAATTGTGGAGAAAAATTTGAAAACATGAAGCAAATGATCTTTAAGAGCTCAGAAGGCAGAAGGCAAATAAAGAGAATCCAAACTCCATTTAAAAGTATCTCATGGTTTTTAATCCAATCTCATGATTTGAGGGCCTGTCATGGTTTCTGAATACTATAAATTGGCAATACTGAATACATGCAGACCCGTTGGGCTCCAACTGGGCTAGAACATCACTAAAACCAATCTACTGCAGTCCATATCAGAAAATGAACCAACTGAATGGGAGAAGCCTTCCGATGACCCTGCCCTTTGGTCCCTTTCATCAGATCTGCCCTGTTCTTCCCTATCTTCCCCCTGAGGAAAAATGCTACATCAGAAGGAAATAAATGTGTTAGACAAAATATGTGGAGCTTTATTCAGATGAGTCTAGAATTATCTTTCCTTTTAAAAAACCACCTACTGTTTCTAATGCCTAAATTATGTGAAAAGCTCAGCCTCCCATGGTGTGTAAATCCCTTATTATTTATTAAGTTTTGACAATATGATTGACACAAAACTTAAGAGAGGTATTTAAAATTTCCATCAACTAAAATGAAACACCTTCCTTTCAAGGGTATCCTGAGCCAGAATAAAGAGCAGCAGTGATACAAACACAACCAGCCCCCTTTACAGAAATCACTCAACAAATAGGCTATGTCTACACTTGCTAAAATTAGTTCGAATTAGTTAGTTCGAACTAACTAATTTGAACTAATTTTAGTTAGTTCGAATTAGCTTAATTCGAACTAGGAAAACTTAGTTCGAACTAAGCAAGTGACATTCAACTAAGCAATGACATTCAAGTGCCATTAGCAATCCCCATTCATTTCAATGGCCGGTTAGTTCGAACTAAGAAATCAGTTCGAATTAACATGGCCACATTGGTTAATTCGAACTAGTTAGTTCGAATTAACCCTTTAATTCCAATACCCTATTCGAATTTATTAGTTCGAATTAAGGAAGCCCTTAATTCGAACTAACTAAAACCTAGTGTAGCCATGGCTTTAGTTAGTTCGAATTAAGCCTCCTTAATTCGAACTAACTTGCCAGTATAGACATAGCCATATATATTAACAACATGAGTCAGTGGGAATACAATATCATTCTATTTTTTGTTTTGATTTTTACACATTGAAGCCACATTCAAAGTGATAAGTGGGGAATGGACAAAAAAAGTTCACTTAAAAGAAATAGTCTACCAGCAATTTGGCCCTGAACCTGAATCTGATCTAAACCAAAGAGTTCTTGGATTTCTTTTTTCTTTGAAAAAGCTTATTAACTTTCCTATCCCATTACTTTTGCTTTTTTTTTTTTTTTTTTTTTAATCTCTGCACTTCTGGACTCCAGTCTGATTATAGAAATAAGCACTGGAAATACCACAAGTATATTTACTCTGGATATTTCAGGCAACCCTGAATCTTTTGAAGTTTACCCATCACTAGTGCAGAGAAGTATTTTGAGTGTAACGAAGTTCCGCAAACTACTGGAATTCACTTCTAATGCAGATAACCAGTAATTATAGTGATAAATTCTGAATGTTTGCATCTTTAAAAAGACTAAGAAATGCCTACAATTTTAGAAACCAATATAAAAATACTAGAGAAAATAGTGCCATTGACTTTTTACAACAACTCTTTATTGAAAACAGAGTTCTGCTTATGCTCAGTGGAGGATACAGCTAGTGGAAGCTGCTTACTGTCACATTTTGTAACTAGAAATGCTTTCATTTCATTCAGTTTCAAAAGATGAGAAAGATCTAGAGGGACTGGAGAAACCTTGAATGAATCTGTACCAAGAAAAATGCAGGGGGACATTCCGTACAAAATAAAAAGAAAAGCTAAATAACCCCTTTCATTTTACAGGGCTTCTTCCTGATGCTGTTCTGCTTGTAGAATTATAAGACCTTTGTGATACTGGCTGGAACTGCTGTGGGGTAATTATATGTCATTATATAAAACAGGCTAATGCCAGCCAAGCAAATTGCCTAAAACAAGGGGATGTATTCCTTGTTAAATGTTTTGTCATGATGACCATGCCTTTTATTTATCTCTAACACAACATGCTTATTCTGCCCCTATCTCCTGTATTCACCCTGCAAATTTATGAGGCTCTATTAATCTTCTGCCCTGCTGACTCTCTCTGTTGCAAAGTGTCAGCAGAGTTTTGTACATTGCTAATGTACAAAGGGCTTCCTATGAGTAATATCAGCATTTTGCCTTTTAATTGCACATATAATTTTTAGGTCTTACAGCTAATAAGGGAATTGAGACCACAGTTCATCATTGTCTCGAATGGTACTCCAGGGGTGTGGGGACTGTAGAAGCTCAGAGAAGAATATCGCTGTCCTGGTTCCAGGCAATAGTTTTTCTCATTATCGCAGCCCCATTCACACCACTATAGTTAAAGATCTGTCAGTGTTTCCATTATAAACCCCACTTTTCTCCCCCTGGTTTTATAACCCAGCTGTAAAAATTTACTCCAGTATTAAAAGTTAGTGTACTTGGGCTCTGCCCAGAATATCTGTATTATTATTATCATCATCATGTGTAATAATAATAATTATAACATTTCTGTAGAAGTTAGTTTGCTTATTTTAGCGCTTTACTGTTGATAGTAGAACAGATATTTTTGGATCTACTTGAAAACAGGAGTTTTTCTAACTGGAATTTTGTTGTGCATTTTGTTCCCTCCTTCCCCTTCCAAAAAATTAAATGCCACATTTTTTAAATTGGAGCACTGGGCATTATGACTTCTCATTTGCTTTTCACACAGACTTTTACTATGAATTTTTGATGAATGTTCCTAATCAACCAAAATCCATTAGAAAAGAAATATAAACAATTAGCAATATTATTTTCGATACAATGTTGGTATAAAAAAACCATGGGTCTTGCATAGGGTAGGTTAAGAAGCCATTTACAGCATTTTGAAGTTAACTGTCTTATACACAAATAGGCAGTGAAAATTTTTAATTGGATTAGGATACCAGCAAGTGACATCAGTGGAAATTCCTTGTGGGCAGAAGGCATAGTGCAGTTTTGTACATAGTACCTTATGTGCATTAATGTTATTTTGGACACATCCACAGAAGGATGAGAGGCCTGATGTTATCTGATGCAGGTAGGTATCTGAACTAGATCTTAGCATGGGTCAAATTGTTTTTATAACTTCTACAACCTTAGGTGGGTTTTGGCCACATAAGGAGCAGGAAATTGAATTTTAAGCTGAGGTTTGAAAAATTTGCTCAAAGTTCTTGGGTTTTCCCCACCAGCCTGATTGGAACAGGGAATATTTTTTACCCCTTAACGTATAGATCTCGGGATGCACGTGGGGGACAAAAGCGTCAGTGCAGATACTCAGCTTCCTTTGATCTCCTCTTCATGATAGCATAGCTCCTTCAGGAGCCACACTGTCATGTGGTCATGAGAGCAGCTGTAATTAACCCCCTCCTGGAAGTGCTTTGTTGCCAAGGGGTGGAAGTTGCTGTTGATTTAGAAACCTGCATGGATCTAAGATGAGCTGTTTGTCACCTTCCTCCCAATTCCTTCCCCTTCTTTCTGCAGATTTCCATCATGCTGAAAGGCTTGCACAGGGTCCAGGTAAGATCAGACTGGTGAATACTCTAATTTCTGTCCCCTGATTTTGTGCAGATTCCAACAGGATGGATCCATTAGGGATAACATGCTTGAAAGATGCTCACAGACGGTACACTTTTTAGGACTTACCCCATAACCCTCTTGCATTCAGAAGCCAAATGATCTTTGATATTATTTCTCCATGAGAGCAGTAGCATATGGGGTATCACTACAAAACAATATAACAAAAGTGTAAAAGAAAAAATCTTTTAAAAGATCCATATATTATACAAATAAGAGACAAGCACACCTTGATTTATAGGGTTATAATTCAATCTCAGAAGCCTGATGACTGTACAAACCACTCAGGCCTCACTCTTGTGGTTTTTCATGTCTTCAGAACCACTCATCAGAATTCCAGCTCTGTAATTCAAAGCTGTATGTTATTTACTATATATGTCATTTATCTCCAATCAGCGATAATAAGCATTTTGAAACTATGAAGTTAAATTTGGTAACATCAGATCTTTGGTGGGGAAAAAAAAGATTAGCGCACCGTATGCTGCTTGTAAAAGGTTTATAGTCAGCAGGAGACACATCATAAAGACATAACCAAATATTCATATAGGGTTAGAAACTTAATATAGAACACTGATGGGAAATGCAAATGTTTCCTTTTACTTCTCTAGGAAGAGTGCCCAAATGCCTTTCTCTGTATTTTCCATTATTCAATATGTCTTTGTCACATCTCTTACACTATTTTTGCTGAATAGCTCAAAATATTTTCAATCATCTTTTGTACAAAATATTTTCCCCATATTCCCTTGTACATATCACTACAATACCCTCCTGACACACACACACACTGAAAAGAGTTATTCCAGATACATTCATTAGTCTCAGAGTACTTTGAGGTTCTGCAATAAAATATGCAATAAATAACCCGCCTAATTAAAAATAAAAATGACTTCAAAACTTCTGGAGTTTATATTTTTTTAATCTATTAATTGTTTATTAACAACAATTATTTCGCCTGCACTGACAGGATGAACTATGCCTTCATTATTTCAGTCTTTCTGATTTCTCTTTTTTAAACTAGAAGTAAGTACCGCACTCAGTAGGATTATCAAATGCACTTAAAACAAAGCTAGATTATATTAATTAGTGTTGTATGTGCACTTACAGTGGGTAATATAGTTCATCCTCTGGCACTCAGCTCATTAATTTCAAAATGTATGTTACTAAACCTCTCATCTTGATTTTAGTTAATTAAATTATTAAGATGAAACTTAATAAAATCAGAGTTTTTAAATATCATTCCAGGCATAGCTACAATTAAGTGATCAAATATTCATAGTTTGTGGAAACTCAGCTATGCAAGCTGCTCAGTTTTGTTCTGACTTTTTCAAAACTGGACTTTGTCTTCTTCAATAATACGATTTGCAAAGAGAGAAAAGGAAATCAGCACATAGCACTCTGAACAGAGAGATTAAGTAAGGGTCAGTTTTTCAGTCATATATACATAGTATACAAATTAAATAATATAAGATAACAATACACTTCCAACTAAACTGTTACTGCAGAATGTTGCTATACTCCAAAAAGTTGGGGATACCTAGGGGAGGCTGGTTAGGTGTAGCTCTGCTAGCGAAAAAATCAAGCACAGTTTGACCACCCGTGAGAGGTATTTTTCTCCAAATGTGTGTGTGTGTGTGTTCCATATGATCACTAACTGAACAATGCACATTAGCTTCCTCACAGGTGGCCAATATAGAGTTCTCTCCCTCTTTGGGATTTTACACATCTTCCATTTAACTGAAGAAATTCAAATAAAATTCAATCCATAAGGATACAATATTCATTAATTGCTAATCCAAGTACAGGACAGTTTTTAAAAACTCCTTTTTATATTTTACAATTTCAGACACCAAGTAAGAGAGGAAACAGTGGAAATTACTTATCCAAATGTGAAAGGGGACTGCAATATTGGGTATGTCTACACTGAAATAGCTTTTGTGGGAGAAAATCCCACTTCGTCAGACAAGTGGGATTTTCTCCCACGAAAGCTCATACGATAAATAAATCTGTTAGTCTTTAAAAGTGCCACAGGACTCTGTTGTCTTTCTACAATAGACTAACACGGCTACCCCTTTGGAATTACACTGCAATAGTGAGTGTGATTGCAGCTCATGGGCTATGTCTACACTTGCACTTTTAAGTCAACTTTAACTAAGTCGAATTTAACTAAGTCGACTTAAAGTCGACTTAGTTAAGTCGACTTAGTGTGTCTACACTTAAAATTAAAGTAGACTTAAAGGGGAACTTTCAAAGTCGACCTAGAGCGTCCACACTGGATGCTCTAGGTCGACTTTGTGGGGCTAGGGGGACCTTGGGCAGGTCCATGGTGGCGGGGGGGCATCCCCTGTGTACAATGGGGCAAAGAGGTACAGGGACCCTGGCAGGGCAGAGTCCTGTGTGTGATGCTGTCTGGATTTAGGGACGCATTTATGATATTATTTTTATGGATATCTCATAAATGCTATAATCCATAGGAACTATGTCATGTTTGGTATCAATAGAAAGGTAGTAATTTGCTGGGAATGACTATATAGTTTATGCCTAGGAATTCTATTTCGATTAGAAGTTAAGAATTTGATGTTATATCCATACTTTAACTTGCGTCATTCTGGACAAATGCCTTAGATGGGAGGGTGTGAACAACCATTGTCTCCTTAATGTTTAGGAATTTTCCAGGTAGAATGGTCCCAGGGAGTATCCATTAAGGACATAAAGAATACAACCATTGTGTCCTTAATGGCTCATCAGTTTACTCCCTGGGACCATACCACCTGGCAGATTCCTTAACATTAAGGAGACAATGGTTGTTCACACCCTCCCATCTAAGGCATTTGTCCAGAATGACACAAGTTAAAGTATGGATATAACATCAAATTCTTAACTTCTAATCGAAATAGAATTCCTAGACATAAACTATATAATCATTCCCAGCAAATTACTACCTTTCTATTGATACCAAACATGACATAGTTCCTATGGATTATAGCATTTATAAGATATCCATAGAAAATAATATCATAAATGTTTCCCTAAATCCAGACAGTGTCACACCATGCCCACATGCCCTGGCCTTTGGGGGGCATGCCAGGCTCCCCTTGTGCCCCCCTTGCAGGGAGGGCATTGGTGTAGTCCTGGGGTAGCCCTAAGTCGACTTACTGGGCTACACTGGGCTACACTGGCTTAATTCGACTTTAAAAAGTCGAATTAAGCTTTAGGTCGAGTGGAAAGGTGGTTTAATAAAGTTGAATAAATTTTCATTAAGTCGACTTTATTTTGCTAAAGTCGACTTAAGTAAGCTGCTTAAGTCGACTTAAGCAAAGTGTAGTGTAGATGCAGGGCACATTAAGTCGACTTAAGCCAAGCTTAAGTCAACTTAATTTACCAGTGTAGATGCAGCCATGTAGACATAACTGAACACGTTTTAATCTAGATAGCTCAGATATCAGAGCAGTGACACCATGGCAGCACAGATTTCAGGGCTGCACAATCCCACCCCAAACTTTGGGTATATACTGACACCCAGGCTGCAACTTCAGTGTTTTGGTCCCCCAGCTAGCTACCTTGGATATATTTACAAGACCTACAATCATACTTCATGACTGCCGTGCTGACATACCCATTGTGTGGAACTGTTAGTGGAAAGCCTCTTGGCAAAGTGAGCAGGCTGTCACTCTGTGGTCTTTGCAATGAGTTCTAAAATGTGGTAACTGGTACACCCCAAAAAACTACATTAAAAGATCATTATTAAGGTTGCAAAATCAAGCATTCAAAAATTAGGAAATGCAGGAATTAAGGTTGTTTCTGCAGCCTTAATTTGTCCCTGTTGTGTGTATGCATTATGATACAGTTTAATTACATGACTAATTAGTAGGCTTTGTACGGTCTTGAGACACCACGGGTATGTACACCTGAGGGGTAAAAAAATTAATATGATTACAATTACTTTTTCCACAAGATTCCTGCCTCCTTCAGTGCATAGAATGGTTAGGTATTCACTCACTGTGCAGCTACTCAGAAGTTTGTTTTATTTGCATTGTTCAATGGGAGGCCTCAGGCCTTATTTACTGCACACCATATGAATCTGTCTTGGAAGACAGAGGGTATGTCTACACTGCAATTAGACACCCACCCATTGCCTGTGCCAGCTGATTCTGTCTTGCAGAGGTAGGGCTTAGGGTCTATTGATTGTGCTATAGATGTTTGGACTTGGGCTGGAGTCTGAGCTCTGGGACCCTCCCATCTCACAAAGTCCTCAGCCCAGCCCTAAACCTCTGTAATACAATTAAAGGGACCTTTAGCCTGAGCCCCATGAGCCTGAGTAGCTGACAGCAGAAAGCCGCAGGATTTTAATGTTAGTGTAGACATAACCGGAATTGTTAATTGCCTCAAGGGTTTCTCTATGGATCTCATCACTATAGTATCCTATCTGAGCACTTCATAAATGTTATTTAATTTATCTTCACAACACCCCTATGAGGTAAAGGTGAATGGGACATTGAGGCACAAACAGTTTGAAGTCAAAAGTATGTACTAATTTGGGGTACCAAGTTATGGGACCTGATTTTTCAGTCTATTGAGCATTCTCTCGAGTTATATGTCCAAAACCCTGCTCCCATTGACCTCAAATGCAAGCTGGAGTGCTCAGTCCTTCTGCAAATCAAACTGCATGCCGGGATCCTGGAGAACAAGGAACAGGCAATTAGAGACTACCTGTGAAATGTTTCTCCTACCTTTGTAGTACAAGGCCAATTAAACTACAATGGTCCTGATGTGTTGGAGACAGAACAGATTGTAGAGAGCCCATGTAAAAGGGTACTCCACCTCATGGAGCAGAGCTCTTCAACAGATCTCACTACAGCAGCTCAGTGGGTGGGCTGGTAGACTGATACCAATGGCTATGTCTACACTTGTTAATTAGGTTGACTTAGCATGTCTACACTTAAATTTTAAGTTGACTTAGGGGGCACCCTGCAAAGTCAACCTAGAGAGTCCACACTGGAAGCCTAGGTCGACTTGTAGGGGCTAGGTGGACCTGGGACAGGTCCATGGTGGCAGGGGGGGCACCCCTTGCCAAGTGCCAGGGGGCTCAGCCTTTGCCCCATTGTACCTGGGTACAATGGGGCAAAGGGGGACAGGGACCCTGGCAGGGCATAGGGGCAGGGTGGGCAGGGCTCTGCCCTGCCCTGTGGGGGGGCATGCCAGGCTCCCGGTGCCAGCCCCCCTGGCAGGGAGGGCAATGGATGACTCCTGGAGAGCCCTAAGTTGACTTAGAGTCAACTTAGGGCTACTCCAGGTCTACACTGGCTCAAGTCGACTTTAGAAAGTCGATTTAAGCCAAAACTTGACTTAAAAGGGGATTTTACAAAGTCGACTTAACTTTTCCTTAAGTCGACTTAAGGAAAGTGTAGTGTAGATGCAGAGTAAATTAAGTCGACTTAAGCAAGCTTAAGTCGATTTCATTTACAAGTGTCGATGCACCCAATGAATCCTCACATTATAGAGATCCCCTGATCAAAATCTTAAGGGACTGTAGTGCGAGATGGCCTCTCATACTGGCTACAGGATACCTGTATGGTGCCTATGTACCTGCTGGGTTGGGAGAGAAAAATCCATTCCTCTCCCTCATCCTATTCCCCCCAGATTTATATTTCCTGTAAATTCAAGCTTTGCTTAGTGGATACAATTGGCCCATCCGTTCTTATACTGAGATACTGTATGTTTTGTCCATAGGTATACAAGAGGTCTGGACTGGACAGCCAGAACAAGACACACAACACAGTAAAAAAATGCACTTAGGCACAAAGCCATTTGTGGGGCTAAATACAGATTAAGGCCCTGATCCCACAAAGATAGTTAAGCAAAGGTGTAACTTTAAGAAAATGAGTAGTTCAACTGACATTTATGGGACTGTTCATCTACTTCACGTTAGGAACATGCTTAACTACCATCCTGAATCAGGGACTGAATGTGGATACGCATAGCCAGATCGAAACATGCAGGTACACTACAACAGAAATAGCTGTAAATTGAGCTGTTCTTAAGGAAAGAGCGGACACTTAGCGGGAAAAAAATAGGTGTTTGCTGAGAGTTCAGGAAACTATGAAAAGCTGTTTTTTAAATAGCAAAGAATTCTGCTCTCCAATGTTATTGTTATCTCTGAGAATGGTTAGATAAACTCCTAACATCCATGAGAGTAGAAGCGCTCTGCGTGGAGAGTTAGTATGCCATAACTGACTCATTGGCTATTCATTTTAGATTGTTCCTACAGAGGATTTATAGAAACAATACCAAGGTGGCACAGAGGTGGCTATCAATGCTGTTTACAGACAATTTAAAAGAATAAACCTGCAGTTACGCCTCTGTTTGCTTTCCCTTGTGGTCTCTCTGCAACATGTTCTAATCCTATTGTGGCTTGATTGTTTCACAGCAAAGTGCTCCACAGAGGCCTGTAATTGGCACACAGGTTCAAATTAGATTGCTGTGTGTTTAGGAAAGCAGGGGTCATTTCACATCAGCGCCACTCATTAAGAAGCAGAGTGCTAAATTTCCTATTATAGAAAATATGTGTGTGTGTTTGGAAGGGAGGCTTATGGATACCTAAAAGAGAGCAACACTGTAATCAATGATATGCAAAAGATGTTTGATAACAGAATACGTTAAACAGACATGCACGTGCGGTTTGAGTAACTATATGATTCTCACACAAATTCCCTTTTCCACTTGTAAATTTAGAGGCTGAAATGCTGGCCTTCAGTACCCTTTCTTTCATGAATTTCAGTCAGACACTCAGCAGTGTTTGCATACCCGGGGCATTGAAGTTTTGAAATAACTCCAGGCTCCATTCAGTGCCCCTATGCTCACAAGTCAGAGGGAAAGGAAGCAAGCAAGGGCTCTCATCTGGAATTCAAAACTGAGGCAGGTGAGTCCCAAAGTGAGGGAAACAATGTGAGAGGTCAAAGAGTGGAGGCCAGAGGCCTAGGATTGAGGATGGGAGGGGAACTGCCACTCCATTCCGTGACAAAGCCCATATTCCATTTAGCAAACACTCCCATGCCACATCACCAAGCCTAAGCCCTCTAATTCACTACAAAAGGTAATATCCCCTCTTTTAACATTCTCACCGTCCCATCTATTGTTGTTAAAAGCCCACATCCACACTGTTTAAATCAAACAACTTGTTTGGTTTGCTGAAATAGACTAACAGACTGCCCCTATGGAACTGTTTGATTTGACCTCTCACTAGGAGGGTGGTGAAGCATTGGAATGGGCTACCTAGGGAGGTGGTAGAATCTCCATCTTTGGAGATATTTAAGGCCCGGTTAGACAAAACCCTAGCTGGGGTGATGTAGTGGGAGTGGTCCTGCTTTTTAGCAGGGGGTTGGACTAGATGACCTCGTGAGGTCCCTTCCATCCCTATTATTCTATGATTCTATGACCTTGTGACTCACCCTTCTCTGCAGGTGAATATACCTAACATACTGCAATTTCCATTTCATGCATCTGATGAAGTGGGAGTAGGCCCAGGAAAGCTTATACAATAAATAAATGTGGTAGTCTTTAAAAGTGCCACAGGACTCCTTGTTTGTTTTGCTGAAACAGGCTAACACAACTACCGTTCTGGAACTAAGTCCTCTTGTTTCTAAAACTATTTCATACCTCAGTATGTGGCCTTGAGCTTCTCAGTTAGCATTCCCTCCCTACAATCCAACCCCAGCTTCTAGAACTCTTCCATGGAGACCTTCTTACAACCTTTACATTGCTGAAAGAGCCAAGAGATTTCAAAGTAAATCAATTCTCTCTCTCTCTGTCTCTCTCTCTCCCCTCCCTCCCAGTCCCTCCATGAAGGTTATTTTTTATATATATGTGAGTCAAAGAAGACACTCTTGTCTACATGGAAAACAAGCATTGATGAGGTCTTCGTTCTTCCTTCTTCAGCCTATAGCATGAACGTTAAGAGCAAGTGACAAAGATGCAACTACTGACTAAAGACAGTTTCAAACCAAAGATGTAAATGTAAATCCACCATTTTTTTAAAAAAATGTGTGCATGAACTCTAATTGTGAGACTAATTATAGTGAAGGGAGAATTCGGATCACAGTGGCCAATCTGCATCCACCCTAGGAAAAAAGATGCATCCTCACCACACATTAGCTAATGTGGGTAAAATGCTAGTGATGACAAGGCAGTTTGTAGATTTCACATGCATTAGAACAGTGGTTCTCAACCTTTTTCAGGTCATGATGTGCATGGCCCTACAGGACACACCAGCCCACCCCCCAGTCCCACTCCCCCTGCAAGGCTGAATCCAGCCATCTCCCTGGCTCTCCGCAACACACTTACCACTGTGTGGCAACACAGTAATGTGTCCGAACACAGTTGTTTAGAACCTCTGCATTAGAAGATCAAGGTAAATATTAGGTTGAAGCCTAGGGCTTACCTCAACTCCGAATGTGTTAATAATGCTTTATCGTCACAAGGATTTACCTCATGTTAGTTAGTGTCACCTTTTTGAGATGATGAGGAAATCTTGCACAATACACAGTGAGGGAACTGCTTTTTGTAGTGTGACCCCAGAATGAAAGGCAATTAGGCTGCGTCTACACTTGTAAATTAAGCCGACTTAAGCTTGCTTACGTCGATTTAATTTACCCTGCATCTACACTACAGTTTTCTTAAGTCGACTTGCTTAAGCAACTTGCTTAAGTCGACTTAAGGAAAATAAAGTCAACTTTATTAAACTTGGATATAATTCGACTTTAGGCTTAATTCGAATTTTTAAAGTCGAATTAAGCCAGTGTAGACCTGGAGTAGCCCTAAGTCGATTTAGGGCTACTCCAGGACTCTACCACTGCCCTCCCTGCTGGGACGGGCACAGGGGGAGCCTGGCATGCCCCCCCCAGAGCAGGGCAGAGCCCTGCCCACCCTGCCTCTATGCCCTCCCAGGATCCCTGTCCCCCTTTGCCCCATTGTACCCATGTACAATGGGGCAAAGGCTGAGCCCCCTGGCACTGGGCAAGGGATGCCCCCCTGGCCCCATGGACCTGCTTTAGGTCCCCCTTGTCCCTAGAAGTCAACCTAGGCATCCATTGTGCACGCTCTTTGTCGACTTAATGAAGGTGGCAATGCTAGGGTCTCATTGAAATTCGTTTGAGAATCTTTGTAAGTTCCCCCCAAAGTTGACTTAAAATTTAGGTGATTAGACGCACTAAGTCGACTTAGCTAAAGTTGACCTAAATTTTCAAGTGTAGACATAGCCTTAGGTATCTGCAATGAGCAAATGATAGAGGATTTTAAGAAAAGAATACTGGGGTGTTCTTGAATATCATAGAAAAAAGTTTGGATTTGTTTAAAGACCCACATTTTCACTTAACTTCAAAAGCAGCTCACAGATTTTAGAAAATGTAATCAGTCTTTAAATGTTTTGTGTGCTATTAATGAAAATGTTTCTTTTCTTTTAAAAAAAATAAGTATAGTGTTTAGGGTTGGCAGTCTCACATCCCAGTATTGGTGGCTGGCTCCAGATCCACCATTAAGTCACAAAGTTACTGCACTCTGGGTGATGAGAAAGGTATGTAGTTCTGGAGCTTGTGGCCACAAATAGTGACTCCCTGGTAAATCTGATTCTTTTGTTTTTGTCAGCTGACTCAGGCAGGATAACGTGGTAGGCAGTATATGTAATCCTACTGCACTACGGCAAAGATTTACTGTGGAAGGGCTTTGGTGGTCTATTCCTCCACTGCTACATTCAGGGATGTCAGGAGCTTGGGCTATGTCTATACTGACAAAGTTAAGTTGACTTTGTTAAGTCGACCTAACAAGGTCAACTTTAAGTCGACTTAAAGTCGACCTTGTTGACTTAACAAATTGACTACACTTTAAGTCGACTTTGTTAAGTCGACTTAACAGAAGAGATAGCAGTTATTGTGGCTTTAGGTCAACTTAATAAAGTCAACTTAGTGTTAATCACTGCCTACACTTAAGGAGTCGACTTAAGGCTTAAGTGGACCTAACAAGACAACAGAGTCTTGTGGCACTTTTAAAGACTAACAGATTTATTAATCGCATGAGCTTTCGTGGGAGAAAATCCCACTTCGTCAGACGCTATGAAGATAGGAAAGTTACAGAGTGGGAGGAAATTAAATGCAGGGGAGTGTATGACATAGTGTTTTGAATCCTAACACCTACTTTGATTTGCTGTTACAGCCTGACCTGATGCTATGTCATTATGGAGTGTGGCCGCCATCCGTTTCCTCTTCCAGGTTCGATTGAGTGGTCAGTCAAGATGCGCTCATTTGATCTGGAGTTCAACTCCGTAACTTCAGACCCGTAAGAAAAGTAACGATAAGTCGAATGGATGGCATTTCCATTTAACTTAGCGCAGTGTGGATAAGGAGGTAAGTGGGAGTTACTAAGTCAAAGGGAGATACGCAAGGTATTTTACATACCTTGCATATCTCCCTTTCACTGCCACCGAAAAGTGCTGCCAGTGTAGACTAGACCTTAGTGTGCAGTGTAGACTTACCTACTGAGTTTACAAGAAACAGATAAAGTGTACTTTGCATGCATAACATGCAATATTCAAACATCAGAACATCATGAAATAGAAACCACATTTCACCAAAATACTCAAAGGCAATTGATGTTGATGAGGTTGGTCCAAATTCTAACCTTCTATCTGAAAGTTGTTTGGGTTGTAACAATGTTCAAATAAAAATTTTCAGACATTATCTTTCTCATGGTAAAAGTATGTATTTTTCACACTTGAACTCAAAAATGGAAGAATATTTATTTTTCCTCTCTCAAACTTTCAAAAAACTATTAATCTTTTGGGCAATGACTAAGCCTGGGAAATTTTATATTGAAAAGTGAACATTTCAAAAAGTTATGAGCAATTGAAAAAGGTAAAGGGTAATCATGGAAACCATTAATCATCTTTAACTACAGCATGTACTGCCACTCCCAATAATCCATTAGTATCTCTTTCTAATGTGTCCTGCATATTCAGTCCTTACATGATCTCTGCATTTCTCAGTTTAAATATAGAGTGAAATGGAATTTGTATTCAAAACCACTGGTTGCTGATGGCTTACATACACCCATTTTACTATTTTAAAAGATCTTTTATTTAACTTCTAGGCCAAGAAGTATACTTATGACAAATATTGGGTCAAAGACAATTCACACGTAATAAAACAAATCACAAATCAGTGTCTAAGGAACAACACATATGAAATGATGTCTGAAACATCAATAACAATATTTTGCCCTTATAATTATTATTAGATTGGTAATAGTCATTACCGACCTATCTTTTTTTTTCTGCTGATTTAGTAAGGTGAATCTAATAAGAAGTAGGAGTCAAACATACAAACAAAGTGACACTATATTCCCAGGATATATAATGCTATTTCTAGTGATGTAATAAACAACTTGCAGTGGTTTTTGCTCACCCTCCAAAATTAAGACTAGTTGAGTAAAGTATGCCAACTGCTGAAACCTTTTCGGTTTTTGCCTAGAATGTAATACAAATCTCGGTATGCCTCATTTTTTCTCTCTCTTTCTATATATATATACTTAAAATGCTAAGCTTTTCCTTGAAACAGATGGGGCAATTGTAAAGCATGTTTTATTTCACATGCCAATTAAAATTCAGTCTTTAAAGAAGTATCTATATCTACCTAGATATAAACAAGGAGTCCTGTGGCACTTCTAAAGACTAACAAATTTATTTATCACATGAGCCTTCATGGAAGAAAATCTTCAAAGCAACTGATCAAGTGGGATTTTCTCCCATGAAAGCTCATGCGATAAATAAATTTGTTAGACTTTAAAAGTGCCACAGGACTTCTTGTTTGTTTTGCTGACCTAGACTAACACAGCTACCCTTTGGAATGCACCTCGGTATAGATATATAAATATATCACATTAAATCCTTTTTATTGCAAGGAATTCATTGTAATTTTTGAAAAAAATCTGTGTTTTTAAAATAATATTTCAGCATTTTAATGAGAATAGGGTATTCTTTTAGACTGTTTACACATTTTAGACTGTATATACATATATTTTAGATACTATCTATACATTTTATTATAAAATAAATGATCTTATATTACACAATAAAGTTCCAAAGGGGTAGCCATGTTAGTCTATTGTAGAAAGACAACAGAGTCTTGTGGCACTTTTAAAGACTAACAGATTTATTAATAAATCTGTTAGTCTTTAAAAGTGCCACAAGACTCTGTTGTCTTTACACAATAAAGAGATGCTTGGTAGTTTAGCAAAAATCATGATGTTTATATCTATCTCTGTATTGATGGAATCTACAAAAAACAGCTCAGTCCCTTACTTAACTGTGTTGGAGCCCATTCAAGCCATTGAGTTGCAAACTGTGGTAATATTCTTTGATGTCTACAGCTTAGCAGCACAAAGCGGGTCTCTAAGCACTTACTTTCTATAAAGAAACGCCAAATGTTTGGCCTTTGGGCTGTAAATATTGTGTCACCATTGATTTTTAACATATAAAGTGTATTTTCCTGAATGTCAAGTATTCTCAAAGTGCAGAGACTCCCATGAGCATGAAGTGTAAGGAATTAAAGACAGTTTAAAAACAGGAACTACAAGCAAGCAAAAGAAGAAAGGAATAGTCAGAAACAAGGGAAGGAAGAAATGAAAGAAAGAGTATGAACTTAGCCAAATATTGTGTTTTCATTCATCTCTTAGTTGAAAATGTTATCTTGGGAGGAGAATATGATAATGTTAGTCAAAGGATGATAGTGATGTTATCAATAAACCATAGGATATTTTGCTTCAAGGAGTTATGTGTTTCACTTGTTATAGGAAACTTTTGCCAGCTATATAGAAAGCTTAATTATAAGATCAGACATTCTGCCCATTTACAAAAACAAAGATGTCCTCAATGGGGAGAAACAGCTGAAGTTCCATCAATTATTTGCTATTATTATTTTATTTTACCTAAGGATTCTGTTTAGGGCCAAATCCTTCAGACTGTGATCAGACAAAACTGCCACTGAAGTCAGTGTTGGCAGGATTTAGCCCATGGAAATTTTTCTAGCAGTAAATATTTCAAATTAATATTAGTTTTCACACAAGGCTGCTGGGGGAGGGCAATGATACACAGACAGATGCCCCATCTCTGGGCCTCCTCTTCCTTTCTGCAGTGCATGAAGAGGCCATTCATGGGAGTAATTGAGGGGCATGTGAGGTCACCTGCCCTCCCAGATTTGCTGCTTGGCTTGTTTTGAGCATGTTCACATAGACTGAGCATGCTCAGTAACACTTCTGAAGCCAGCTACCCTCACTTTGCTTCCTTTACCCCCCACTATCAGGAGGCATAGGTCATCTCTGCAGTCATGGATCCCTAATCTCACTGAGACTTCTCTGCAGTGTCAGAAAAATGGAGGGGGGTCAGTGTCACAGAGGTGTCCATCACTCCCTTTTTATGCAGGATGAGATCTGTGTTTCACTGTCCTGCAGCAAGATCTAGGGGGTGAAAACCAGTCTGATACCTTTTCACTGGGGAATCCCACTGATAAGAAACTTCACTTCATAGACTATAAGGTCTCGTCTGACCTCCTGCACAACACAGGCCACAGAATTTCACCCTCCCAGACCCCTAACCTAAGACTGAGCTATTGAAGTCTTCAGATGATGATTTGAAGACTTCAAGGTACAGAAAATCCACCAGCGAGTGACCCATGCCCCATACTACAGAGTAAGGCACAAAACCCCCAAGCCTCTGCCAATCCATCCTGGGGGGAAATTCCTTACTGACCCCAAATCCGTAAAACCCTGAGCATATAGTCCTCAGGTTAAGATTTTACATTACCTCCAAGAACCAACTTCATTCATCCTAAAGCACCTGGCACTATGCACAGGAGGTCAGATTTTGATCGGTCCTTGCATGGGGAGAGAGAAGACTCTCATTCCTTTGCATGGCCCACCTATGGATCAATCAAGTCCATGCTTGATCCCCCTGCCCTGCTGTACAAATCAGCTGAAAGGGAATACTTTTCCTGCATTGGTCTGGCACTGTGTCCTAATGGACGGTATAAAATATGCTGGGAAACTCTGAAGAGACTGGGCTGGCTTGAAGCACACATTCTCTTCTAGCACTCTCTGGTGCAATGCACCCCTCTCTTGCTTTCTGCATAGGCTGCATGTAAAACATCCAACCGATGTCATCATGGTAATTGAAATGGTCCTTCAGAGCCACACCCTTGAATAGTAAACCAGACCCACACTGAAGCAGATAGGTAATTCCCACTTGTGCTCAAGCAAATGTCCTTTAGCAGCAGCACAGTAGAATTTGCCTTGGTTTGACATCCTGTCTCTTTTGATCACATACTCCATGTGCCATGATCAATCAAATATAATTTGCAGGCTATGGATACTACGTACTGGATGTGTAGAATCCTCTGAACTGCATTTTCAACAATCGTGTTTCCTAGACACTCCTCAGGAATTTCAAAAATCGTATCTTGAAGCCGTTGCAATTATATCTGTTTAAGGACATAGTCCATTTGCAGATCAACATTTTCTCAGAATACACATTGACACGAATAATGACTTTTTAATGCAAAATTTTTCTTATAAAACCCAGGCAGTTAAGCCAGTTCCCTTGTCAAGCTTGAGGGACTATTGATCTGAGTTCTGAAACATCTAAGAAGCACTTAAAGGTGTCCTTCTGGTAAAGAATACCTCCTGAGAGATGAGGAGTACCTTCCACTCCCAACTTTGAGGGCATTTAGGTCTTGTCAGGAGGCACTAAGCACATTGCACAATATAGCATCACTTTAAAAGATTCCTAATAACCTACTTATCATAATATTGAGAATCATATAGATTTACTAAGAAAGATAAAGTTAATACTATTTAAATTTATTCCCTTATGGACCATCTGATCCGTATCTTTTGTAGATTTTCCCTATTTATGGGAATATCTGTTTATTTAATATTTTAAATAGACCGAACAATTTTTAAAAATAATTTAACAACATAGACTATACTCATGTATTTTCCAATAATCAATGTTCATGTTTGTAAATATATATCCAACCAAGAGATTTTGACCATTTATTTGGGATGAGGATGTTGCTGTCATAATCCAAGCCTTTATTCCTACAAAACTGGATTATCGCAATGTGTTCTATATAAAGAAGGTAAACCTTAAATCTGAAATGGTTTCTGATCTGTATCTGTAAAGAAGTTAGATGATGTATTCACTTCTTGCAGTGATAATGAAATACATTGTATTGCATCAGTAAACAGGAGGATTTCTTTATCGCATGAGCTTTTGTTGGAGAAAACCCCACTTCTTCAAAGCATCTGACGAAGTGGGATTTTCTCCCACGAAAGCTCATGTGATAAATAAATTTGTTAGTCTTTAAAAGTGCCATAGGACTCCTTGTGGGTTTTGCTGAACTAGACTAACACGGCTACCCCTTTGGAACTTGGAATACTAGGAAGTTCCAGAGAACTAGAAGCAAGCATACAGTTCCCCAGTATTTAAAAGGGTAAAAAAGGAAGACCTGGATAACTTAACATGAGCTTGCGTTTAGTGTGCTGACTAAGGCAGCGAATGCAATTCTTGGAGCAGTAGACTATCAAGCAGAAGGGAGGTGTTACTACCACTGTATGTGGCATTAATGAATGATTAGTGGATTATTGTGTCCAATTCTGGAGACCACCCTTTAAAAAGCTGACAATTGTTGACAAATTGGAAAGGGTTGAGAAAAGAAGTAAAAAAATGATTTAATGTCTGGAAAACCTGCTTTAAAGTGAGGGAATAAAGAAGTTCTTTCTGTTTAGCTTAACAAAAAGAAGCTTAAGTGACTTGATCATGGTATATAAGTACCTACATGGGGAAAAGATTTCTAATAGTGGACAGCTCTCTAAATCTGGCAGACAAAGACATAACAAGATCCAATTGATGAGAGTTGAAATTAGACAAATTCAGAAATAAGGTGAAAATAATTAGAAATTAGGTGTGAATTTTCAACATTTGAGGATTATTACTCATTGGAATTATTTGCCCAGGGATCACCTGAAGTCTTTAAAACAAGACTACATATCTTAAAACTCATGCTCTAGTTTAAATAATAGATACGGTCTTAATGTAGGAATTACCGAGTGAAATTATATGGCCTGGTATGCTGGAAATCAAACTAGATGATCATACTGGTCCATTCTGATATTAATAGTCTATGAAGTTATGAAAAGATGAAGAATGTGACAACTGATTTACTAAGCTTTAAATCTTGCCAGGTCACAAGAGAACAAATCTGCAGGGCTGCCTACTGGTATCTGGGTACAAATTAAAGTATTGGTTTTGACCTCTGAAGGTCTAAATGGGTTGGGTCCTATTAGGGACTCTGCAGATCTCCCCCTTTTATATTGCCTGGGAAAGGACTCAAGTTGAAGCCTCCTCAGTTTATAAAAGTTGCTAACAGAGGCTATGTCTGCACTAGAAAAGTTAAGTCAACTTTGTTAAATTGACTTAATAAGGTCAACTTTAAGTCAACTTAAAATTGACCTTTTTAAGTCGACTTAAAGTCGACTTAGGGTATGTCTACACTAGAAAAAGTTAAGTCGACCTTATTAAGTCGACTTAACGCTTTTAAGTCGACTTAATAAAGTTGATTTAGGCGCTAATCCCTGTCCACCCTGGCTTAAGTCGACCTAAAAGTATATGTTATTAAATCAACTTAACCTTTCCTTAAGTCATCTTAAGGAAATGCTTAAGTTGACTTAAGAAAAGCCCAGTGTGGATGCGGCTTTGTTTAGTTTGATTTAAGCCTCCTTAAGTCGACCTAACTTGTAAGTGTAGACGAACCCAGAGAGTGGGATCCTCAGCTTTGGAACTTACTACCCTTGCTGATATGTAAACGCCCGATGCAGTAGACTTTCAGGATGCACTGAAAACCCATTCCCTTCCCAAGGCCTTTTGGGAAGCAGGCATATAATAAGGGTTTCAATTAGGTGTAAGGGGTTATTGACTTCATTCTAATTTTCTGTCTAGATTTGGGGTGAGAAATAGATACTGGTTCCATTTTCTTTGTGTGATTGACATTTATGAATTATGGCAAAGGTTAGGACAAGTGCTTTTTTATATGTATTGCAAATTAAAACATGAGAGGTCACTCAGGTAGGAATTACTATTAGTTCTTCAGTAGCACTCAAACACTGAGAAAAATTAAGATTTTACAGTAGGCGAAAAAGATATTAGCCACAAAACCCTAACCAGGTAAAGAATGCAATGGTTTTATATAATGCAGATTTCAGGTAACTCACTTAACTGGAGATCATTACATCTCTTACTTTTATTTCTCTTTCCCCATTTCCCTTGTATAAATTACAGATATATTGCACGCAGAGAGGTATTAATGGTTCGTGTAGGACAGTAGTGGTTTTAAAAAAATTAAATATATCTATCGATAGTCTTGAACTCTTTGGGTGCATCTACACTTGTAAATTAAGTTGACTTAAGCTTGCTTAAAATTAAGTCGACTTTGTAAAACCTCATTTTAAGTCTACTTTGCTGGCTAAGTCGACTTTGGAAAGTCAACTTAGATAGTGTAGATGTGGAGTAGCCCTAAGTCGACTTTAAGTTGACTTAGGGGGCTCCAGGGCTTCCCCACTGCCCTCCCTGCCAGGGTGGCTGGCACAGCCACAGTGTGGCATGCCCCTCAAAGGGCAGGGCAGAGCCCTGCCCACCCTGCCCCTGTGCCCTGCCAGGGTCCCTGTCCCCCTTTGCCCCATTGTACCAAGGTACAATGGGGCAAAGGCTGAGCCCCCTGGCACTTGGCAAGGGGTGCCCCCCTGCCACCATGGACCTGTCCCAGGTCCACCTAGCCCTTAGAAGTTGACCTAGGCATCCAGTGTGGATGCTCTAGGTTGATTTGGCAAGGTCCCCTCAAAGTCGACTTAAAATTTGAGTGTATACATGCTAAGTCGACTTAGCTAAGTCAACTTAAATTAACAAGTGTAAACATAGCCTTTAATCTGCAAGTAGACATTGAACTTTAAAACTGGCAATGTATATAAGATTTCTCTATCCTTGAATATCAATTTGTTTTTTTACTATGAATAATGCACCTTGCTACAATAATACAGTCAGATGCTAGTACTATTAGATACATTTCGGAGGTCTGCCTATAGTTCATGCATCAAACACTGACCCTTCAGGCAGCCTTGTATAGGTCTATAGACTTGAGAAGTTGGAGAAATGAACACAGTCGTGATAACAGTGCCTTCACTCCAGTTACAGATGTAAGATGACAGTGACTGCTCCAAGGCATGCTAATTACAAAGTATTTAGCAGTCAGTGTCTAGCGTACACCCTGTCAGAAGCAGAATTGGAAGCAATGTGACATTCCTATTTCTTATCTTATGCAAAACCTAGCTGAAATGTAAGTTCTAAATGGGCCAGTGACTGTACAAAACTGTATGTTTCGACAGTTCAATTATGTCCTCGTATTTCTCCCTCTTAATGTATATATGGCATTATTACTTAATGCTGCATCTTCAGAGTAATCAGCTGTGTATCTTAATCAGTAATATTATGGAGGAACAGCAATGCAAACCTGCAGAAAACACACACCACATTATGTATACTCTACCTTTGTATTTCTGTATGGTGGGTCCACTTCCAAAGAAAAGTCCTAATTATCCCTGAACTTTGCACAGATAGTGTTTTTCTGAAACTAAATACAAATTCTAGGGCTTCAGCTTATTTCTACAGTGGAATAAATCCAAATTTTGGATCCAAACATCCTTATCTAAGTCCTATCCCCCAAATTCAAATTTTGCCTCTTGAGCCTATTTCTAACTGCAAGAAACAAATACTACATGATTTAAGATGATCAAAGAAACAGATAGACCCCATGAAACTTTTTCCTATGCAGTATAGCCCCCTTATATTCAAGATTCACTAGTACCACATGAGGTATCTAAAACTCAAGGAAACAAATCAAAATTCAAGTTGTGTCCCTGAAAATGTTCATCCTTAATATCTGAGTCCCTATCAAAAAGTTGTTTTAAAGCACTTCTTTTACTCAAATGTGTTTCTCCAAGTTGGTTGGGTAATTTCATAATAAGAACAGAAACTTGGGGAAAAGGAAACGAAACAGATTTAGTTGGAATGCCACATGAAAGAAATAGCCTTTAGAGGTCATATTAACACTTTGTCTTTATACAGTGCAGTATTTAAAAAAAAAACTAAAATCCATAGAGCTTATTGCTCTTTACAGAGAGATAAGTAGGCATTTTCACCTGGGTTTTACAGATGGGTAACTGAGCTACACAGTGGTTAATTAACCTGCCCATGGTCACACAAGTCAGTGGCAAACCCAGGAGTCCTTACTGCCCATTCACACAGTTCAGTTCAGTTCACACAGTTCCTGACCCGCTTGCACCTCACTGAGACAAACATCCCCGAGGTCATCAGTGCCTCCTGTGTCCTCCACAACCCGAGGCCATGCTGCCGCCAGGAGCTGAGGCTTGCCGGGCTCCCAGAGGGGGAGTGGGCCGACCCAGGCCTCCCTTACCTACTCCAGCATAGGGTAGGGTGGGGCTCCCCCAAAGCCAATTGGCCCTGGACCCTGCTCCCCCCTAGGGACAGCCATCTGGGAGGCCGAAGCTGAATGCCTCACCGGACAATTCGAGCAGCCCAACACCCTGCCCCAGGCACAGCAAGCCCAGTGGCAGGCAGTGCTCATCCATGACACACTGAAGTTCCACTTCGTCAACGAGGAGTTGGCCTGCTACCTGGCACCCTCACCTCCACTACCCACCCATGCCTAAAGCCTTAAGTCAGTGGAGACGGGGATTATCACCTTGGTGGAGCTTATTAAGTTGACTTAAAACGTTAAGTCGACTTAATAAGGTTGAAAAGGAACCACGTCTACACTTGAAAAGTTAAGTCGACTTCATAAAGTCGACCTAACTTTTCAAGTGTAGACATAGCTAGAGTTTCTTATATGCTTTGTTTTAGCCAAAATCAAACTGGCTGAAACCTAGTTCTCTGCATTGTCATTGAAAAGATATGCACTTCATTCAGGCTAGACATTGTTTTTATTAATCAATTTTACTGGTGATGTATCTGCACTGACATGAAGACACAGATACGCACCCTTGCAGGAAATAATGTGGATGACAATGTGCCCAAATGGAATTTTCCCTCAAGTCCTAGATCAGTCAAATCCCAATTATTTGGAATAGGACTTTTGCCTGAGAACAGACTGAATAAAGACTTCCAGATTGTGGGGAATGAAAGTCTTCTACTGAGGTGTAAGAAGTTTTGCTACATGTATTTTATGCTGTCATCCATAAGAGATGGAATAAACCCCCCTGATCCAGTGCAATGGATCTGCTTCCTTCTGGCA
Organism: Pelusios castaneus; assembly: GCA_007922175.1. Lineage (NCBI taxonomy): Eukaryota > Metazoa > Chordata > Testudines > Pelomedusidae > Pelusios > Pelusios castaneus. The sequence goes on from ML685903.1 coordinate 8,837,585, forward strand.
TGCATGTTGCAATCAGTCATGAACAATGGAGGTTGTGTATCAGAATCACTTATTTAAGGGAAAGAGTCCTTGCCCATAGAAGCCACAAAATTTTAAAAATAAATAAATAAATAAAAAGAAGTTTTATGTCAGGGAACTGCACACTCCCTGAGGATGGAAAACTCACACAAATTACCTCTTCACTTCCTGTGCTCTTCAACTTCCAATTCTATTTATTCATCCTAATCATTGCATTTGTGCTATAGCTTCACTGCATTGCTCTGATGGTTATGGAGACCAATGGGTGGAAAACCCGTTACAAATGTCAAAGCATTCTATAAAAAAAAAATCTTTACTCAGAGTAGCAGAGGGGGGTACAGAGCACTCTCATCAACAGAGCATGGAATTAGACCTGGGTATTTTTTTGTGGGATACTGTCACAGCTACAGTCAGCAGAAGCATTTGAGAGAGGATTGCTGGCAGATCATTCTCTGTGAATACACTTTATTTTCTCTCTGCATTCATGGACGGAAAGAACCCAAATCTGTTAACATTCAGGACATGTTGCACGATCCATCTTTTTAGCAAGACTGCTGAAGAAGTCAGTGTTGTTAAGAGTGACTTATAGAGGAGGTGGGGCATTGATTTTAGGGGGTGAGGAGGCTTCCTTGTTGTTTACTGGTATTATAAGTTATGCTTTTTTATTTATTGTACTTTTGAGTATTCATCTGAGGTGCCTAGAGTGTTCAGATCTTCACCCCAAAAAATCTTGAAAGCCCTGTTACAACCATGAGGCTTAAATAGATTTATTTTGACAGACTGTACCATTGGATTTCCACTGGATTTCTGAAAGCTAATAATGCAACTGAAAATTAGCTTCCCATACCCAGAAAGCCTAAGTAATGTCATACTCCAAAAGCAGCCATTTATTACTTAATAGGAAGGAAAAAACCCCAGTACGCTGATGTCACTTGACTGACAAGTGTAGAGATTGATGTGAAGCTGCCATAAATATCCATATGTAGAAACTGCCTCAAAGGTCTGAACCGTCACAGTCAGACATTCATTTAAAGAGAGAGTTAAACTACCCTCCTGGTGGTACTGACATTGAGCATAATAACCGGACACAAAAGAGTTAAGTCCCTTTGAAGTCAATGGGCACTTTGCCTGCATGCAGACTGCAGGACAGATATAGTAGAAGGACAACTAGATGTACTGTTTTACAAACCAAAGGTGCATTTTTCAAGGAAAGAAACCCTTAAAAATGTTGATTCCCTCTCCATTACCTGCTAATTTAAAAAGGATCTTTTAATTAAAATCTCTCTTTATGGAAGGATTTTCTGAGAGTCCCGAACATGCCACAGCAAGGCATCTGATTTTCCACAGAATCTTGTCTAAAGTTCTGGAGATGCTAAAAAGATATGAAATGCAAACTACAATATGTGCTCATAGTATTTCTTTTAATGAGTTCAGCACTGGGCCAAAAAGACTCACTAAATAACAAGTTCTAGCCCAAAAGTACTGTCTGTGCTGTTTCTCCAACAAAATATTTGATAGTTTAAAGCAGGGGTTCTCAACACCTGGTGAGTTGCAACACACCTGGAGACCTTCCCAACACACGTTCCCCTCCCACATTAAAAGAAAAAGCTGCCAGACCAAGTTTCAGCAGCAGCTTGAGCCTGACTGAAGCCCCTCTCCGCCAAGGATTCCCAGCACACAGGGATTTGGTGACAGCACTCAGCCCTTAGTTGCGGTGCCACACAGGGATTCAGCAGTGGGAAACCTCAGCTGCACAGGATACCAGCAGAGGTGACCCATTGCCAGAGTGAAACCTCCAATCACTTTTGGTGGAAGTGGGGGCAGGAGGGTGGGAGGAGAGGGGAAGGTTCTTTGGTAGCAGGGTCGCCTCCGAGTGACACACTCAGCTGCCATGCCGCGACAACTGATGTGTCATGACAGTGGTTGAGAGCTGCTGGTTTAAAGTGTCTTTGTGTCCTAAGGGATATACTCGATGATTCTGAGAAGGATGTTCTATGGTCTATGTTATACAGGAGGTCAGACCACGTGATCACAATGGCCCCTTTTGGCCTTAAAATCTATGAATGTAAACATTGAAACTTTAAATAGGAAATATTAGTTCATGATCACTCCTTAAAGCTCGTGTCTGACTGGAATTTTTAGGAACAGAAAGAGCAAACCAAGAGGCAAAGATTAAATAAAATATGTACCACGTACAGGGGCGATCTTAGTGAATATAGGGCCCAGGGCAAAAGTCAAGGATGCCATCCTCCCAGACTCTTCTCCTCAGGCTCCACCACGCACTTCCCCAGCCTTCTCCCTACTTCCAGGCTCCCAACTCACCTGTGGCTTCTGGCCTGGCTGCTCCTGCCCTGGCTGGCTGGCTGGCTCAGGAGATTTAAAACAGCCAGCCAGCTTGGGGCGTGGGGCACTTGCCCACCCTGTTCCATAGCTAAGACCACCTATGACCATTTAGTCTATAAAACAAGCTGTATTTTCAGCTTGGCTACAAAAGGCAAAGTTCTGCAATCTATTTAAAATATCTACAATCTTCCAATAATTTCTTTTAAAAAAAAATCCACATGAAAAGGTACTCATGAGCCAAAAGTGGTAACATTTCCAGTCAAAATATCTTGAGATAAACTAACATTCTCTACATATTCAATTGGACAGGGAAATGCATTTTATTAAAGTTTGTGCTGCTTGTACCATTAGAAGATTTATATAAATAATAACATCTCGGGATGTTTATAAGTGAGTAGATCCAAAGTCCTAATAAAAACAACAAAACTGGAGAAAGTGAGCTTTATACATGATAAATGTTAATCTAAGAATGGAAGTTTAGAAAAAGGAGAAGGAGAAAACAAGATAACGATTTCACTTTTACATGTACTCAGCATGTCTTTTAAATATTAAAGGAAATATGGAACAAACTGTTCTTGTATCCATGTAATTAAGATTATACAGCTACATCATATGCTGACATGATTCAGATTTTACACAGGAAAAAAAAGACTGAAAATTTAAAGCATAGAGAATCAGATATACTGCAATAAACTGAAAGCATAATTTGATGGGTAATATTTTCATAGCTTATTACTGGATATTTTCTCTGTTCCATGCAAGAAATCTGTTAAAGTACTTTGATCAGTTTTTGGCAATAACAATTTAAGACTTTCAGAAATGTTAGTACAGGGCCTGAAATTTATTTTGTTAATCGCTGGAATAATCGATAACTAATTTTCATTCTAAATGAGGGTCCTTCATGTGTCTTAAATAACCCAAGAGAAGATCATTTGCATCTCAATAACAATTCCTAACAATGTCATGTCATTAAAATCCAAACTAGATCTCAATAATGTAGGTTAGTGACCAGTAAGGGAGTTATTACCTGGGTCAAGTCCTCTGGGGCTGCGATGGACCAACTGGTGAAAGCTTTGCTTGTGTGGATAGTTCACAAAATAAGCATGTTCTCCCTTGGGAATTATCCCAGTATTTGGTGACATGTCATTTTCTAAATGGATATACACTAGTACTATTTCAAGAACTTGTGGCAGGTTCATAAAATGAAGGTCAAACCAAGCATAAGAAAAACAAAGTTACATGCAATAGAGAGCTTTAAAAAAAAAAAAAAAAGCTCTGAAAACTTACAGTATCACTTAGCTTTCATTAAAAATGTTTCTGTAAAAGGTGGTAATTAGCAGAACTGGGACACAAAGTATATTAGCCTTATATACTAGCTAGAAACAGAGAAAGACATACCTATTTTAAGATGCTTTTTTAACAATGCTTTTGTAATGCCAACATACTTGCTGATGATATTGAAATTTTTATGTTAATTAAACAACCCCTAACCACTCAGTACATTTCAGATATATACACTTTGTAATTACCTCCATTATTGAAATAGCTAGTTTGATTTATCCTTTCCACAGTAACATTCTAGCTTCTGTTATTTTTGTCTTTAGAAAGACATAGGTCCCAGCGAGGGAATATAAAACTATTACTGTAAATTAAATATTAAAGCTAACTTATTTTTGCATAAGAACCCCGTCAAATAATGGTGATAACTGTTCCTAAGATACAAACTTTTTTGGCCTTTTTTTTTTAAGCTCAAATTAAAACCTAATTTTCAGGTCTTTTTGTAAATTTCATGTGGTTAGTGTGTATAGTTTTACTGATGGTAGCAGCTTAAGGGGAGCTATTATAGTCTTAGTTTAGCGATTAAGAAATACAACATTTGTTGAAGAGCTAGGCCTTTTAGTCTGGAATGGATTATCACTTGATCCTTCCTTAAGCATTTTTATACAGGAGTGCATTATCCTTGGAGCCACCCTGGGCTCAATGCCTCATTAACCTGGGTGTTAGATAAATCAAAGGCAGCCTCAGAGACAAAGATAAGCAAACTGCAGGCCAGCAAGACGATGATGTATGGATCCAGGAGGCTAATAGGAAAGTATTGACAGGAAAATGGTGTGCTTATCCTGCAATCACTGCATATTGCAATGAGAGCTCCCAAAAGCAGATGGGATACACTTTAGGGAATGCACGAGTATGAGATTGTTAGGCAGAAATGGATCCTTACATCTTAAATTCTTACAAGAACTTTGTTTGCAGCAGCACTTCAAGCTCAGCAGAGTGGGTAATTGCCAGGCAATGGCAAACTCAAGTGAATTTGTTTTAGAGATGAATGTTTTTATTGTAAGATCATAATATAAAATAATAATATTGTAAGATCATAATATAAAAAGCAATGCTGAAATTTTCATATGTCAAAAATATATAAAAAAGTGCACTTGGAAGAGAAAAAACACAGAATAACATCTGTGTGTGTGTGAAAAAAAGCATTTAGTATTAAGAATATACAGTGAAAGCATTTTGTGGAAATGAATATGTAAGTTGTTAATACATTGCTAATATGGAAGACGTGACTGACAACACCATTTGGCTAGCGATACATTTTATGGCTTTTGCCTGTTGCGTCTGAGTGTTTGGGTTAGCAAGAGTAAAAATTTCAAAGTGCCTAAGTGACTTAGGAGCCTAAGTACCATTGACTAATGTTTAGAATCCTAAATCACAAATTGTTGCCATGTCTATATCCTATTTTTCAGAATTTATTTCAGAACTGGTTCAATTAATTTTGACTGAGAGGAAAAACGTTGGTTCCCAGTAAAATCCTGACCAAAAGCTCATGAGGTCAATGGAAAAACTCCCACTGACATCAGTGATCTTTGGATTCAGCCCAGTATGAACTCCCAGTGATGTAAACTGCAGTTGTGAATATGTGTCTGAGGAGAGAAATTAGCGCTGCTGTGTTTTATTCTCTCACTTCTACAGGTTTCCATCGGTAACATCTTTTAGACTTTTTTCTTAGATTTACATGTAACTTTTTTTTTTCAAAATAACAAGTGCCCTTGTAATAAATTATTTCTGTTCTATAAACTTATTTTAGTCTGCTTTGCCTTTCTCTCTGGAATTAAAAGCAATAGTCTCCTAGTTAACTCCCAGTGGCTATGTCTACACTAGCAATTTAAGTTGACTTAAGAATGCTTAAGTTGACCTAAATTACTCCAGGTCCACACTGGACTTTCATTAAGTAGACTTAAGGGCGTCCTTAAATCAACTTAATAACTACTGCCTCTTAGGTCGACTTAAGGTCTAAATCGACCTTATTAAGTCGATCTAACTCCGGTGTGGACCCCCTAGGTCGACTTAATTCCTTAGTTCGACCTAGAGCTGGGGGAAGGGAGCTGCGACTCAGGGACAAGGAAACCCCAGGGGCTCCTCTATCCCGGGAGCTGTCGACGGCTGTCTTCCCCGGCACTCTACAGATGGGAACCTCCAGGGATCCCCTGTCCATGGAGTGCTGGAGAAGACAGCCGCTGGCACTCAGTGGAGAGGGGAACCTCCAGGCATCCCGTGTACGCAGAGCGCCGGAAAAGACAGCCACCAGCACTCCGCGGACAGGGGACCTCTGGGGATCCCCTGTCTATGGAGCGCTGGAGAAGACAGTTGCCAGAACTCCACAGACAGGGGATCCCCAGATGTTCCCCTGTCCATGGAGCACCAGCGGCAGTCTTCTCCGGCATTCCACGGACAAGGGAACCTCCAAAGGGAAGCCCCGGCAGCAACCTTCTTGCCTGGACCCACATGGGTCCTGACAAGAAGGAAGCCGAGCCTGCACTCCCTTCTTGCCTGGACCCGTGCTAGTCCCAGCAAGAAGGGAGCCCTGCTCTCTTCTCCCCGGGGGTCCCAGCGAGAAAGGAGCTGCGGATCCCTTCTCAGCAGGGAGCCACGGATCCCTTCTCAGCGGGGAGCCAAGGCTCTGTCTACACTTGAAAAGTTAAGTCAACTTAACAGAGTCGACTTTTTAAGTGTAGACATAGCCAGTGACTTCACTGGGAGCAGAATCAGGTGTTTAACAGAGGGGGCATGGTTTTCTATAATGGTATCTATTTTGAAAACACATGGCCAGATTCCCTGGGACATTTTGAATGCTTTACATCATTCTGATTATGATAAGAAGCCATATGTCCATCTTAAGTGATTAGTTAAAATAGATTTTTGGCTGCTTTGTATTACTGAAGTGGCACAACAGAAGGAGTCCTGTGGCACTTTAAAGACTAAAATTTATTTATCGCATGAGCTTTCATGAGTAAAATCCCACTTCATCAGATGCATGAAATGGAAACTACAGCCTGGAAGGGAATAGATAAATGCAAAGAAGGATAAGTCACAAGATCAATTCAGATTTTTTCAGCAAATTAAGCAAGTTGTTGACGTGGCACAGTTAGACAGCACATTCAGTATACAAAAATGGATGGAGCTCATGGAATGCCATGTAGTGACTGAGGTTGTTGTCTGAAGGACTCCTGCCTCACTGGTTGCAAAAGTTGGAGGCATCTATTGAATGAGGCAGGGGATTGCAGGAAGAGAAAGGAAGGTCTCATAATTAAGGAAATTGAATGCCACATTGGAGAATTAAATTTTATCCCTGCCTCTGCCAGACAGTTCCAATGTGATGCTCAGCAAGTCATATCAACCAATATTTCTCACAGGTGGAGCCACATGTTGTTTGTTCCTTGTTTTATGGGCACTCATCTTGATATATCTGGCATCTGATTTGCTAAAGTCCTGCACATTCACAGCTGCAAAGTGAAGTCAATGGAAGCTTCTGCCTTCTCCCCTCAAGTCCTGCTTAACTTGAGCCTGGAGCACATGCTCAGTGACCAATGTGTAGGTGGAGCTTGCTCTGTGTGACCAACACACACAATTGTGTTCTCTTTAGTGTTCTGACGCAGGAATCCAAAGCCAATGTATGAAAAAAAATATTCTTTATGGAAGAGCCTACCTGTCCCAGCATGTCAAACTAGGAGGGAGAGCTGCTATAAAACCCATCAGTGAAACCAGAGAGAGAACTGAGTAGCAGACTGATAGAGACATGATCCTCACATCTCCCCTTTGCAAGTAATAACACACAGTTTTATCATCAACCACTTTTAATGACTAGTTGCAGAACATATTCAGTGGGGGGGGGGGGGGGAGAATCAGAAAACTCTTAATTCACAGTGATTCTTTGCAGTGCCTAAAATATCTTACAGATTTGAGAGGTATCACATTAGTGTCTGCATTGTACAGTTTGCTTCTCTGGTTCAGATGCTGTAAAGTTGGACATTGTCTCCTTGTCCTCCTTTCCTTTTGTGACGAGCAAAAGGCACTTCCTATCCCATCTGTAATTCTGACCTTGATTGGTGACTACTTCTTCTGAGCTAGGAGCTATCTCCCAAGAGACTACTGCTTTTTGCATTCATGTTTTACCATCATACAAGGGTAATCTTTTGTGTGGCATCAAAAGCCCTAGCTCCCATGAATATGGTCACCATATATCCAGGTTTTCCCGGCCATTGCCTCTTTTTTGATCTTTCACCTTCTGTGTGGGCAGATTTCACAAACAGGCAATGTCCAGGAGTTTTGCAGAACAGTCTTTGCAGCTCCGAAAGAGCCCTGATTAGTCTGCTTCCCATTTGGTGCGTTCCTACATCTTCAGCTGATTGGTCCATTCCCCCTGCCGCCACAGTTGCCTGGAGAGGATGTCACACAAGGAGGAAATTGAGAACTGATGCTGTGCCTTTGGCCTGCACCAGCCACCATACCACCATGACAGGGAGTGACTTTGCCCTGCACCTCCAGTGAGTACCCCCCACCACAGGTACCTCCTCCAGCACCCCCCAAATAACTCTCACAGCACACATAGACATCTCCCAAACTCTTCAGGTATCCCCTCCACCATCCCCAGTGTCCTTCCCAGTACACCCACACATCCTTCCAATACCTTGCAATTCCTCCTCCAGCATTCTCAAATGTACCTCAGTCCAGGGCTGGATTAATGCAAGCTATAGAGGCTGAAGACTTGGGCCCTGACCTACAGGGGGATCCCAAGCTACAGCCCCTATGGCTCCTACTTGATCCAGCCCCTCCACCATCCCACTCAGTGCCGGCATGGCTTAAGGGAAAGCTCATAGTTCTCCTGCCCTGCTGGCGAGGCCCTGGGGCCAGAGGCTGGGCTCTGTGCTCCCGCCCCACCCCTGAGCCAGCTGGTCCACCTCCAGGGGTAGAGAGGCATCTGTTCCCTCCACCTGGGGCCGGGGCTAGCTGGCATGCTGTGCAGCCTTCCAGGACCCAGGGTCCTGAGGGGCTGCAACAGAGACACCACCACGTGCAAGCCAGCCCCACCCCCAGGGGCAGACCAGTGAGACTGGGGCCGAGCCTGGAGCATCCTCCAGCCTAAGGGCCGCTCCTAGTGATGGCCTGCCCACAGGCCGCCAGGCTGTGGGGTGAGGACCCCCTGGTGGGTTGGTGAAGCCCAGGAAGGGGGAAAAGGTGGGGGGCAACCCAGGGCCCCCAGGACAGTTAACCCAGCTCTGTCTCCATCCAGTTGCCCTCCCCTTGTGATGGGTTCTCCCCCCCACCCAGTGTAGCCTAGGACTGGGGTACTGCTGAACCTTCTGGTTTCCCTCTCATTCTGTGCCTGTGTTGCTGATGTCAAGTCGCATACCTCTAACAGGTACTGTGCTTACACAGACCCACACAGACAGGCATACATCTTGTTACTGTAATTCTCTCCCTGAGCCACTCCTGAACCAACCATGGATACAGGCATCAGTTAATTCTCCCAGCTCACAAAACCTGCACACAAGAGGACCTCTTGCACTGGACAGAGGACTGTACAGTGTCAGCTCATTAATTAATCCCTCCTACCCGCCTCCAATGTGGGGAGGATTGAAACCAGCTTTTGTTAGCTGAACTGAGATTTCCCAAACACTTCAGTCCAGGACACACTGTTTTAGGTAAAATTATAAAACAGAGTTATAACTACAGAAAGATGGATTTTAAGAGTGTATAAATGGTTGGCTTAAAGGATCAACGATAGTTACCAAAGAAATAAAAATAAGTTTGTAATCAAAATTCTGTAATGCTGAACAAGATTTGAATGAGCAGTTTTGCATCCTGATGGCTGATACAAACAGTCCCTTAATACATAGACCGGGACTGCTTCCCTGCCTGGCGCCATCCTTCCCCATTCAAAGCCCTTTTGTCTTCCAGACATTTTTTCAGGTGTTGAGTTGGAGGAAGGAGTGAAGGCAAGTGATGATGTCACTCCCCTTCTTTTATAGCAGCAGTTCCCAAACCATGGGTTGTGGCCCCAAATGGGGTCATGCCATCAGCAGATGGGGTCCATAGCAATTCCTAGTATGTGATGCAAAATGGCATCCTCCATGCTGTCTGGAAATAATTAATTAAAATGGTGTTATGATGACAAAAAGTTTATTAACCCCTGTTGATGGATCTTTCTAACTTTCTGAAACAATTGATGCTTATGACCACGGGGAGTACCCTAATTGGTCAAGCAGTGTTCATTGCTTACGTGCTTCCTCAGGGAAGTTCCCATTTTATACCAACTCTGGGATAATGGAGTCCTTCTTTTCTGGGTGCTAGTAAGCCTGCGCACTCCAAGAGTGTACCTGAAAGACTGTTTATGGGAGTTTCTTTTCCGACAACACATTTCAGTAATACATACCTAGCAAAACTTCATAACTTCACGTAGAATGATAGCACATACAATCCAACAGGATATTAATGTTCAACCCATCAAAAATTTTAAAATGATAGCTGAGAATGCATAATTTGTTCAAAACATATCATAATTATATGAGTGTGGTGAATATGGGAATTCTGGAATGTTGTTTTCAGACATAGTATCACTTTGCAGCTTCAGCAATGTCCTCATTATGGGAATCTGAAATATGCAGGGCTGGATTAACCAGCCTGGGGACACCAGGCTGTCCCCCATCACAATCCCCCTCCCCCACCTGGCTCCCCCCACCGCACAGGGCCCATTGCTGGGGGGGGCCTTGGGCCAGAGTGTGCTCCTGCCTTGCCCTGTTCTGGCCAGTCTGCCCAGGGGGCTTGAAGGACCAGCTGATGTACGGTGCAGGGACCCCTGACGCAGACCCGCAAGGCTATGCGGAGGCTGTGCTGTGATCTAGCAGGCCCTGCTTGGGAAGAGCAAACAGAGGCTGACCCACCCCACTCTACCCCCCAGGACTGGGCGAGCTTGTCCAAGGGTGTGGCAGGTGCTCAGAATCCAGCCTCTAGCCCTAGGGCCCACCCCCAGCACTGATAAGGCACAGGTTTAAGAGGCTGGAGCCCAGGGCCACCTTTTTGGCTGGGTCCCAGGGATTAAGCCCCTAAAGCCCCTGCAACAATCCGGCCCTGGAAATATGGTAATCATTATCAGAATAATGTTTCATTTATATTTCTCATTTATCCTAAATATTCATGTCATTATTTTGTTTATTTCAGTTGCTATGAAATCAGGTAATTTTGTTTTGAGTTTCCTGGTTAAAAAAACTAAAACAAAAAACAAAAAAACCCAAACCAAAACAAAAAAACCTCTGCTGGTGAAAAGCCATGGTTTAAAGGAACTGCTTTATCATTTAGTAATACCAGATAGGGGTTTGTGTTAGACTCATCTACTTTATCTTATCACCATTTTCCACAAAGCCATTAGACTTATATACCTTAGATGAGAGATGCAATGTGTTAAACTCATATTCTTTTTAAAAATGTTGGATCTCATAGCCATCAAATAGTGATCCCCTATCTGACATGACCACTTCTGGTATGCTAGGTATGGCAAATATACATTTGATGCTTCCAATAATATGTTTTGCAGTAGTGTTCTGATCTTGTTATTTATAGAAAGTGAGAATAATAATCTAGAACCAATACGTAATTCTTGCCAGCATAAATAAACCGACCCTGGATCAGGACGAAAAAGTTTCTTCATTTACCATTATGGGCTGGTAATTTTTTGGCTCCTGATGTATTTTTGGCACATTTCATTAGCCCTAGGATCTCCCCCACCTCGACTCTGTATTCATTTATGGACAGTACAGAACATTTCTAGCCCTTCTTTTGTATTTCTCAATATACACATGTTCTTCATGTACCCTATCTAGTACCCAGCCCAGGGCTCTGCAGTCCCTAATCCAGCCCTGGCCATCAGTGATCTGTGATCTATTTCTGCAAACAAGTACTTCCCATATGGGAAAACATGGACTTTTTCCATCCATTCACCAGAGCTAAAGCCACTTTTTCATTGTTAGCACTGGCTTTTAGTTAAAATTCTTGAAACATATGCTACAGACTGCCAATACCACCTGTGATGTACTGCATTCCCCCACACCCCTGGTAATGGGATCTGTATATCTTTCTTGTCCACTCTTGTAATGGTATGATTTAATGCAAAATATGAGATGCAAGGTATTTTTTTTGAATACTCATGACATGCTGTGCATTATTGTTATGGTATCATGTTTCCTGCAGTATCATACTGGGGTGCTCCAAAGAGGAGGGAGCTAGGCTGTTCTCAGTCGTAACAGAGGACAGAACAAGGAGCAATGATTTCAAATTACAGCTGGGGAGGTCAAGATTGGATATTAGGAATAATAGGAGAGTGGTGAAGCAATGGAATGGGTTACCTAGGGAGGTGGTAGAATCTCCATCTTTGGAGATTTTTAAAGCCCGGTTAGGCAAAACCCTGGCTGGCATGATTTAGTGGGAGTGGTCCTGCTTTTTAGCAGGGGGTTGGACTAGATGTCCTCGTGAGGTCCCTTCCATCCCTATGATTCTATGATACATGTGTCCAGATATGAAACATGTCCCCAAGTGTGTTTCACGTGGCTCAAGGTTGGGTGGGGAAAGAGCAAACAGAGCTGTACTTCCACAGGTACCCAAAAAAGAGATGCTTAACTAAGACAATACAAATTAAGCTCCCAGGCTCAGGAGGGAAAGTTCAGCAAAAGAATCACCTCATCCCAGGAAGGCAGGGGCCGAGGAGATGTATAAGGAGAGAAAAAGAGAAACTTTAAACTGCTGAGGGGTTTTTCTGCTTTGATCTCTATCTTAAACCAACTTCCAAGACCTGTCACCTACCCACATAGTGAGGAAGATCTGTCTGTAAAAACCATCAGTGGCCAGAGCATGTGGGTAAACTAGAAATGGACTGTTAGCGTGAATTTTAGCTTAGGATGCATATTTCCTTTTATTTGGTAGTGGTAAACTCCTTGACTGATTAGTTGATTGTGCATTGATTTACTTTATATACTCACTTAGAATCATGTTTTAATCAATAAATTAATATTTATTTTATCTAAAGCCGTGTGGGTTTTGGAAAGAGTAAAAGTGTGGACGTTTTACTTCGACCAACAGTGATGCACATCAGTTTCTTTGTTAAATTGATAAATTGGAGTAAATGAGTCTTCAGTGACAAGGGAAGGGTCCCTATCCCTACAGGATGGAAGTTCCCAGTGTGGCATCTGGGGACTGGGTGAATCATCCCATGAGTGGCTACTTCTACTGCCTTGGACTGATTACACACAGGAGGCTGATGTGAGCTGACACAGGAGTGGGACTGTCACAGGCTGCTCCCCAGATACGATCTGATGTGCCACTATGACCTCTCCAACCCCACTTCCTGAACCCCAATTTACCCCACCTTGCTAGGTGACCACTCACTCCTAAGTCAGTCCACACCAGCCACCAGTGTGTAATAGGTTCCAGTCAGTGGGTGTAAATCCACTAGCCACACAGGCATCGGTCTTCAAGCAAGCACACCCAGCCCCAGATACCACACCGTGAGCCACTATTTTTCAGGGATTGGGACCCACTCCGAATCACCTTAGTCTCAAGACTGACCACTTAACAAAGAAGTGGATTGTGCCCAGCCTTCCACATCCACACCCTCTAAAGACCACACATCTTTAGATAAAACAAATACTAGTTTATTGATCAGAGTATGATTTCAAGTGAGAAAATGACCAGTCAAGGCAGAATCATGCTATAAATGAGTCAGGAGTGACCACTATCAAATAAAAGGTATAACATTCCTCAATTACTAATCTAACATCTCTACCTAAACTGACTTCATAGTCCAAGATTATGTGCAAAGTGTTCAGCTGTTCTGTGCTTTACAGCCATTTTCTGCCTCTTACAAGGCAGCGCCCAGATCTTGTTTGAAGTTAGTTGCAAGATGGAGTCTTCTCAGGCCAAACCTGCAGCTTGTCCCCCAAAATGGTCTGTGTCTTTGTTTTTAAAACTTCTCACAGTCCCTCTCCCTCTGGGCTGCTGTGAGATTCTCTTCACTACTATCTAAGCCATGGAAGTCATTAGCATTCCCTTTATCATGCAATTCTCCAGCCTCTGTGCTAGATATAGTCCTGAGAGTCTGAACCCTGTAACATGCTTCCCATCTGTACACCCATAGGAAACATGGCACCACGACAATTATATAGAATATGTTGTGAGCATTCACAAAGGAACCTGGTATAGCATATTCAGCATCAAATCACACAATTACATTGCAAAATTGAACAGAAAAGTTACATAGATCATGCCCTAGGGGTGCACAGATGTGCATCCTCTCACAGGGACTCACCTAGCAAAGCGGGGTAAGTTGGGGCCCAGGAGTGGGTGATCAGAGAGGCACAGTGGCACACTAGACCAGATTGCAGGAGGGGAATGTCAAACCACCTTACTTTTGAAGAAGTGCTCTCCCAAGGCCTTCCTTTAAGACATCTCTTGACAGTTGCTGTCATAAAAAGTAAGTACTGTAGCCTTCTTCGTTAACTGCTTAAACTTCTCAAACTCCTTCTTGTGACATTCCTCTCAAGTCCATTAACTATTTTTGAGTAATAATGTTCTCAAATTAAGTACAAAATTCCCTACAAAGTTTATCTGCCCATGAACCTTGGTACTCCTTTTTCTGCTGGAGATACCTATTGGTACTCCCCTGTACCTTCTTGTAGTCCACCTGTATTCCTTGTTTTTTTAAATTTTTCATACAAATAAAATATTTTTCTAACTTTACAATTTTTTTTATTTAAATTTAAACCTACGGAGCAAACCCTTTCCAGAGCTCTTCATGGTTTCTGGTCACATTCCTCAATTGTACAGTCCTATATCAAAACATCATCAGTGTACATTTTGGTACCTACATTGCCAATAAACATTTGCTGTACAGTTCTGTGAAACACTTCTGGTGCTCAGCATAATCCAAGGCAATCTTCAAAAGTAGAACATCTGATATAGTCAAATGTGCAGAAACATGTGCTAGTTTTCTTTGGTGGAACCTGCCAAAACCCAGCTGTTGCATCTAATGTGGAGAAATACTCAGCCAGTACCATTTCTCAAAAAATACTTTCTGTAGTGCAAATGAGCAAAGAGATTTCTTTCTTTCTTTCTTTCTTTCTTTCTTTCTTTCTTTCTTTCTTTGCTGATAACTAGAGAATGGACCCACTCTGTGGCTGCGTCTACACTGGTAAATTAAGTCGACTTAAGCTTGGCTTAAGTCGACTTAATGTTCCCTGCATCTACACTTCACTTTCCTTAAGTCGACTTAAGCAAGCTGCTTAAGTCGACTTAATGAAAATTAAGTCGACTTTATTAAACCACCTTTCTACTCGACCTAAGGCTTAATTCGACTTTCTAAAGTCGAATTAAGCCAGTGTAGCCCTGGGGTAGCCCTAAGTCGACTTAGGGCTACCCCAGGACTACACCAATGCCCTCCCTGCTGGGGGGGGGCACAGGGGGAGCCTGGCATGCCCCCCAAAGGGCAGGGCATGTGGGCACAGTGTGACACTGTCTAGATTTAGGGAAGCATTTATGATATTATTTTCTATGGATATCTCATAAACGCTATAATCCATAGGAACTCTGTCATGTTTGGTATCAATAGAAAGGTAGTCATTTGCTGGGAATGATTATATAGTTTATGTCTAGGAATTCTATTTGGATTATAAGTTAAGAATTTGATGTTATATCCATGCTTTAACTTGTGTCATTCTGGACAAATGCCTTAGATGGGAGGGTGTGAACACCATTGTCTCCTTAATGTTTAGGAATTTGCCAGGTAGAATGGTCCCAGGGAGTAAACTGATGAGCCACTGAGGACATAAAGAATACAACCATTGTATCCTTAATGGCTCATCAGTTTACTCCCTGGAACCATATCACCTGGCAAATTCCTAAACATTAAGGAGACAATGGTTGTTCACACCCTCTGTCTAAGGCATTTGTCCAGAATGACACAAGTTAAAGTATGGATATAACATCAAATTCTTAACTTCTAATCCAAATAGAATTCCTAGACATAAACTATACAATCATTCCCAGCAAATTACTACGTTTCTTTTGATACCAAACATGACATAGTTCCTATGGATTATAGCGTTTATGAGATATCCATTGAAAATAATATCATAAATGCTTCCCTAAATCCAGACAGTGTCACACACAGGACTCTGCCCTGCCAGGGTCCCTGTCCCCCTTTGCCCCATTGTACACAGGGGTACCCCCCACCACCACCACCGTAGACCTGCCCAAGGTCCCGCTAGCCCCACAAAGTCGACCTAGAGCATCCAGTGTGGACGTTCTAGGTCGACTTTGTCAGTTCCCCTTTAAGCCGACTTTAATTTTCAGTGTAGACTCACTAAGTCGACTTAACTAAGTCGACTTAAAGTCGACTTAGTTAAGGCAACTTAGTTAAAGTCGACTTAAATGTGCAAGTATAGACATCGCCTGTGTGTCTTCCGGTCTCACAATAATGCCTAGAGCAATCAATTTATCTAGCTCCTCCTCAAGTTTTTTTCTTAGAACCAGAGGAACATTGAACTTCATTGTGACTTAATGCCTGTCCTGTCTTGAACCTTAATACGTGTCCATGCCTCCCTGGCACTGCCACTTAATCTCAAAATTCAATCTTTTTCACTGTTATTTTTTACCTTTACTTTCAGCATCTCCTTGTTCTGAATGCTTGTGGGTTTTTTTTCAAGTTTTTACAATGGAGCCTGGTATAACATTTGCTTGTGCAGCAGAGGCCAATTAAAAAGTCACCAAAGTTCCATTTGTTTCCAGTGTAATAGTCCAGTCATTTGATGGTGTTACTTCTTGCAACATTCCTATGAAAAGTTCCTCATTGTTGATTGCATTGTAGCATTTGCAAATGATGAAACTTCTTGCATCTCTTGCAACATTATCCAAAGGCTATGTACACACGAGCATACTTGTCCCGCAATAAGTTATTGCGGGACAAGTAAAGCGCTATAAATATAGCGCTTTCTCGCGTGCACACGTGCACTTCGTTTCGCAAAGGAGCATTCACCCTTGGAATGCTCCTTTACGAAAGAAGAGCAGTGC
>ML685903.1:8857317-8904067 GCA_007922175.1 Pelusios castaneus
AAGAAAGAAAGAAAGAAAGAAAGAAAGAAAGAAAGAAAGAAAGAAAGGGTGAGCAGAGAGGGCATATGTTTATTTAAAAAATTATCTTTCAGCTTTGGGAACAGAAAAAAACAGAGAAATGAAATTTTTCTTCCCAAAATGTTTTTGTTTTTAAGGCCATTTTTCATTGTCAAATATTTCAATTGAAAAATTTCGGTCTGCTGTAATATGTTTGAATATATGTTTTGCATAGATGTCTCAAAAAGATCTCAGAGGGCCTGTATGTTCAGAGGATCCAAATCTCCCTATTGTTCAGAACACTCCTCTTTTCTGGTCCCATCCAATAAGTTAATCTGCTGGGTGAGTGACTGCCTCAGAACAATTTGCAAACACTGACCAGGTGAAGATTTGCCTTCACACATTCTGTTACACTCTTTACAGTGTTGGTTTTGATTAAACGAAGTATTTTCTGCACTATAATATTGGAACCTCCTTGTCTCACTCAATACTGTATAAATCTGTTAGTCTTTAAAAATGCCACAGGACTCTGTTGTCTTTCTACAATAGACTAACACGGCTACCCCTTTGGAATTTCAATACTGTATGTATAAAATCTTCTTATTGGATGTCATAGTATGCCAGCAGTACCAGACAGGACAAAGGAAGTCCTAAAGAGGTATGGAGTTCATTTAAAAAATTTGGTTAGAGCATTTTAGGGCCAAATTTTCAAAGGTGCTGAACGCTCAACAAATCCCACTGATTCAACAGCAGCTGCTGGGTACTAATCAGTTTCTGAAAATCTAAGTACATTATTTAGATGCTTAAATGAAAGCTGATCTCTTTTGAAAATCTGTCCTGAATTGTGGGTGCTGAGTTAGCTCTATTGACAAACTAGTTCTTGAACTTTTTATTATTATTCCAGAGTTCTAAAGATATGATTTAAAGAGGAAGGAAAATACAGTGTTTAGAACTGAATTTTCTAACCTGTAATTAATTGGGGAGTGGGGGCAGTGTTTTTTACCTCCAGGAAGAAATGTGCATCATTTATCTAAGTTTGTATTAGCAATTCATTCAGGAACTAAACTGCTCAACAAACATAACTGAAAAGTTAAACAGAGTTTCACTTTCTCACATATACAAATACAGAATACATTCCGTTGGCTGGGCCTTCATATTCCTTTACATTAGGAAGAGCAATGTTAGCCAAATCATTTTCAAAAGGAAAGGTTTAATAATACTAAACTAAAGCAGCGACGCACCATTTTATTTACTCTCCCAGCCCAAGTAATTTTTTTTTTAAAATACCAGTAAAATATCATTAGCTTTTTCATTAGCATCCATCAATATATCAAAGAACCAGAAATGTATTTTGTGCCTAACCTGGTAAGATTTCACAATAATTTTACAAGACCGAACAAAACATCTTAGCTATTTGTAGCAATAACTACCCTGCATTAACATGTTTATTAGTAATTTTGAATAGCTCACCTTAAAAAAAAACCCTTAAATATTGCCAGAGTGCAGAGGGTGTCCTCTTTTCAATAGCCTCCTTTCTTTTGATTTGTTTTTACTGCTTTATCTGAACCCCTACATTAGCCCAGGGAACAGTTTGATTAATGTACATTCTAACGGATACAAGGAATATCTACAGTCACGTAGTTATTCAGTAAAGCTGTAGGTATTCCATTCACTCACTGGTGGTCCCTGTACCTTTAACAGCTTTCTCTTTATCTGTCTGCCCCTGCAGCCCACAGCTGTGCAGCCTGATGGCCTGATGGACTGGCTCTTGTACCCAGGGACCCAGGCAGGGTGCATCCATTACTCATTTGTGACAATAACCAATCGAGTAAGATGTAGAACTCAATTCCAGCAGAAAGACCTATAATGTTGGAGTCAGGAGGTTATCGCTGAGGGACTTGCACCTTGCTCCTTACCCCTCTTATCAAGAGCTTTACAGCCTTTGCTGGAACAGCATCTTGTAAAGCTGAGGGCTGCAGATTTGGGGCCCAGATTAGCATAGATCTCCCTAAATGGTACCACATTTAATTAAAAAGTAAATGTTGAGTAAAATTTTTACTGGCTTGCAACAAACCTTTAGTAGATAGTAGGCACGGGGTAAAGTCTTTTACAGTGAAAAGAGAGAAATAATTTCCTTAAACCATGGGATTATAGCTCTGGATCCCCTCAGTCCTGCATCTATAGCCAATGACATTTTATAGGCGGGGCCATATACAAACACAGGTGTACTGCTATAACTATATATACTGTGTATGAATTAATTACTAGTAACAACTCTTTTATGTAGGAACAAACCATTTAATAAAGCCAAAAACTACAGACCAGTTCAATAGAAATAATGCTACCTTTTGCCAAGTGTCCACAGGAATTTCATTTTTTACATGGCTTAAACTGTTTGTTGCTGGAATAAATGTAGTGATCTTATCACAGAGCAATTAGGTTTAAACTGACCATCCTTTTTTACACATTGGTCTCCTCTTTTTATCAGTTTTCATGTAAAAGGGTACACTATGATTTATGATTTAATGTTAGAATATTTTAATTAAATATGCTTTCTTCCATATTTCTATTTGATCTGATTTACATTTTTTAAATATATACAAGAACTTCAGAAATACTGCTGCAACTCCTTGCTTAAAAATTAGCCTGCCAGTGCATTCCTCAAATAAATAGTTTTTATACATATGCCCCAAATCTACCAATGCAATTCACCCTGACACCAGTACAAGTTCCATGGCAGATCTAAGGCATGAGATCTATGCAGGCAGCCTTTTATGGCCCCGTGATGTTCATTGCAGGATAGGGCCTAATAGTCCCTTTCTTCCTAACATTGCAATTTCCCATTCAGGAATTTAAATTAGGTGAAAACTATTGCCTCAATGGCAAAGAGGTGAAGGGGTGTTTTCAGCTGGGTAGAGCAAAGGACTTGGGACTTACTCCAGACTATCAGTCAATCATTGAGACACCCAACTTTCCCATGCCTCCATTTGCACATCACCTAGTGTCAAAGGTAACAGAAAGGTCAGAAAGAATGAGAATGGAGATATGGCCAAGAAGATCTCATGGGTAGCCTTGCTAAAAAGAGTTTCAATGAAGCAGAAGGAGCAGAAGTCAGATTGTAGAGAATCAAGGAAAGAGTAAAAAAAATATTAAAGGAAGTGGGAAGGAGGGAAAGAACATATTCATTGAAGATGGACAGGGCCCAAGAGAAAATAGGAAGATGGGAGAGACTATGATGTGTTTAAATATACAAAGGAAAACTTGCTATGGAGAGATTAAAGATGAGAAAAGAGGATGGGTCAAGGGAAGTCAAGATCAAGGAGACAGATTGAATACTTTGTGTCACAGAGTTTGAGGCCAGAAGTCTGACTGCCTGTATCTCACAGGCGACTAATTCATCATTTGCACATTAAATCCAACAATGGAAATTAGACAAAAATATTACAGCCCACAGAAGAGTAGGCTGTTACATGCCACAAGCAAAGAATAGGAGTAACAAAGATTTACCCAGCACCCAAGGCCCCGACAATGGCAGGGAAATGATTCAGTGACAGATACCCAAAGTAATCATGGAAAATGATCTGTACCCTCGCATTGTGGAGCAAAGCAATCCATACATGCACGCCCACTCCCCCCCTGACCCCTCCCCCGCAGTCACTATCAATGATGTGGCCAGTGGTTATATTAAAGGGGGGGAAATGGGAGTGCAGTCTTTTCGAGGCTTGAAGAAATTTATCTTCCCCTGCTTGACTGAGGAAGCAAGGGCTTACCAAACCATCTAGAATGGGAATAGCAAAAGGACACAGAGTGGGCTGAGAAGTTTCTGAAGTTTACAGACTGTCTGCCTGCAGCAGCTGATGTAAAAGGAGATCTTCCAACTCAGAAGTCTCTCCCATCCTAATGACTCCCTTCCAAAGCAAAAGGCAAATAATGAAAAAAGCCCAAATCTTGCATCACCTGTCTTTTAAAAATGTTATAAAATCCTCTAAAATTTACAAAAATTTACAAAAGGTATTAAAAAATATTCTATGAAAGAACCCTCTCTGTTTGGTCTCTCTTCCCCTGCAAACATGGTCAAATCTAAATAGTAGTGTCGCGGGCTAAGCCCTCCCACGTGACTCCAGGTGGGGAAAGTCTAAGGGGCACAAGCAGGGAGGGTGTCCCCACGATCCCACAAAATCAGTGCACTGCCCTTGGGGTTCAGGGCAGTATGGCCTAGAGGACACAGAGTCAATACATAAGCCCTTTGGGTTCAGGGCAACATGGAGTTCTCACGGGGGATGGTGCCAGGTAAGGGGGCTCAGGCCCTACCGCTCCACTGAGCCCCAGCCCAGGGCCCTCTTTGTGGTTAGATTAAGGCACCAAGTCAGCAGGGATCCAGACCACAACATACTGACCCTCAGCCTAACCACCCCCGGCTCCACAACCCAGGCCCCCTGGGCTACTTCCTACCTGAAGCAGGGAATTGTCCTCTGGCAAGGTCCCAATCTGGGTCTCCTCACCTCTGATATGGGCTGTCAGCTGCTTCTCTGAAGATTCCTGGAGTCAGTCAGTCATAGCTGGCTCCTAGGATGCAGCCTCAGAGCAGCTGTCACTGTGTGCTTGTTCCTGGATGCTTCCTCCGGGTTTGATCTCTCCCTCTGCCTGGGGCTGACACCACTCCTTGTCCTGAGGTCCTCCCTCTTTGCTGGTCAGCCTGGATTGAGCTGAGCTACTCCCTTTTATGCTGGGGCAGTAGTTCAAGTATGCCCAGCAGGGCTTAAGGGACGGGACTTCCGCCACCCACGGAGTTTGTTGGGCTTCTTCAGTGCGAGGTAAGATCATCCCGTCACAGGTAGCATTTATAGGAAAGATGGTGGCAGTGGTACACAGATGTACACATGAATACTTTGACTTGACTAGTTTTGGGCCAGCTATTTGGAGATCTTGACTCATTTTGGATGTACTTCTCATGTCTCACAGTGTGCTCTGACACCACAGTGATGGATGTGTGTGGTTAAACACCTAAACAGACAGAAAGTTCCCGCTCTCTTACCCCTGCTGCTTTCTATCATCGCAAAGTGATGCAAAACCTCATTCCCCACATAATACTGCATCCTTTGTTATCAACCACAAGATGACTGAGGTCCCCCTCTCCTGTCTTAGATCATTTTAACAACTGTTCATGTCCAAAAATTATTTGTGATGTTTCACAGGCAGAGACCAGGTTGGAGGATAATAGTGTGGGGTGAAAGAATTTACACAGCTGGATGGAATCACCAAGTCACTGGAATTCACAAGTGTAACTAAGAACAGAATTTGACCACCCAGCTTAAAAAGTTTGGTTCATGTGACAATTTGGGGAATTAGTTTGTATAAATTATTTATTGTCTGTGGGTGCGTCTACACTTGTAAATTAAGTCGACTTAAGCTTGCAAGCTGCTTAAGTCAACTTAAGGAAAATAAAGTCGACTTAATGAAAATTAAGTCAACTTTATTAAACCTACTTTTAATTCGACTTTAGGCTTAAGTCGACTTTTTAAACTTAGAGTCGACTTAGGGCTCTCCAGGACTCCCCCACTGCCCTCCCTGCCAGCATGGCTGGCACAGGGAGAGCCTGGCATGCCCCCACACAGGGCAGGGCAGAGCCCTGACCACCTTGCCCCTATGTCCTGCCAGGGTCCCTGTTCCCCTTTGCCCCATTGTATCTATGTACAATGGGGCAAAGGTTGAGCCTCCTGGCACTGGGCAAGGGCCCCCCACCACCACCACCGTGGACCTGCCCTAGGTCCCCTTAGCTCCTAGAAGTTGACCTAGGCATCCAGTGTGGATGCTCTAGGTCAACTTTGTAAGTTCCCCCCTAAGTCGACTTAAAATTTAGGTGTAGACATACTAAGTCAACTTAGCTAAAGTCGACCTAAATTTACAAGTGTAGACATAGCCTGTGAGATTAGGAACTCTCTATAGTCATCTTTACCCAGCTGTAAACTCTATTTTGAATATGGTGGCTAAACTACATTTTTAATATGGTGCTATAGTCTCTTGTGCAAACTCTGTGTGTATGTTATGTATTACACTCTTCATTTGCCCTTGAAGAATTAACCTAAGACCCGGAATGCCCAAGTGGCTGAAGTTCAGGAAAAAAGTGTTCTTAACCTATAGGAGCATCTGAGAAGTCAGCGTTAGTCCATGAGACTAGGCAGTTGGACCATGGGGTCTAAGCTTTCAGGGCAGGGTGCTAGATAGGAGATCTACACCCTGAGGATATGACCGCAATCCCCCAAGACAGTCAGAAGTCTGGACTGTGGTCAGATTCCTGAGCTACAAAGCACATGGGATCCAGTAGCTGGTTACCTCTCAGCAGTCTGGTGAGCGCCCAAACAGGCACATTCGACTACATGTGGATGTTACAGCATCCAAGAAAATCTTTAAGAAATCTATTCTAATTCTCAGTGACAATTAGGAGGAAATAGCTTGACGTTCCATGTACCTCCCACATATTTAAGCAAGTTTAACCATGATAACAATGTACTTTTGTGAATTACCGGTAGATTATCACCATTTAACAAGAGATGAATGGGCAATTATGCCCCTAAAGCTGCTTTTAGGTCAGCTGTAGATTTTCATTAGGTAAGCATATGAATATCAATTTAGTGATGAGGCAAACAAGCTCAGAGCCATGTGGTTAGAGCTAGTCATGTTGCTCCATTTTTCTAATGCAATTTATAATGAGTAATTTGAAGTGCATAAATAATTTTATACCACTTTGTTTTTCATCATGTTTGCAATCAATTCTTGACTGCAATCTGAAGAGGCAAGCTATTTTGATGAGCCTTACACAAGGGTGTAAATCAGAAGTCTTTTCATTCAACTCAGTGAAATCAGTCCAACTTAAAGCCAGAATAACTGAGACCATAATCAGCCCCTTTAAAACTGATTAGCTTACAATGGGAAACTAACGTCATTCTTAACTTTAGAGTAGTCAAGCAAGTTCCAGAGGGGTAGTTGTTTTAGTCTGTATATAGAAAAAACAACGGAAGAATTGTAGCACCTTAGGGTATGTCTACACTAGAAAAAGTTAAGTTGACCTTATTAAGTCGACTTAACAAAGTGGCTACTCTGTACATCGACTTAGTCCACTTTGTTAAGTCAACTTAATAAGGTCGACTTAAGGGTTACTCCCCGTCCATACCATCCTTAAGTCGACTTAAGGAGTCAACTTAAGGCTTAAGTAAACCTAATGGGTGGTTGTTATTAAGTCGACTTAAGCTTTCATTTAGTCAACTTAAGGAATTTCTTAAGTCAACTTAATGAAAGCCCAGTATGGATGTGGAGTAATATAGGTCGACTTAAGGGTCCTTAAGTTGACCTAAATTGCTAGTGTAGACATACCCTTAGAGACTAATAAATTTCTTCTGGCATAAGCTTTCATGGGCTGCAACCCACTTCGTCAGATGCATTAGATGCAGCCCATGAAAGCTTATGCCTGAAGAAATGTGTTAGTCTTTAAGGTGCCATAGGACTTTTTGTTGTTTAGACAAGCAAGCTCATTATAATAGTATTAATCACATAAATAACAGCAGCAATAACAATACCTGGCACTTATATAATGCATTTTTTCATTTTAGGGGTATAGAATGCCTTGCAATTGTTGATATCATCTCCATTTCAGAGATAGGAAAATGGACTCACCTGTGACTTGCCTCATGACTCAAAGCAAGTTAAACAACCAGGCTTCCAAAACCGAATCCTGTACTTTAATCACAAGACATAAAGTATAATGTTTGATTGTATATCATGTCCTTGGAAATTATGTATTGGGACTGAAAGAAATACCATTATATAAAAAGGTGGGTTTATTTATAGATATACATGTATGATATATTTTTTTTCTTAGAAGTGGTAGGCTAAACATTAACTTTATACTCTGCTGTATGTGATGGAACACAGATAGCTGTACTGCCCTAAGACACAAGAGAAAATGAATAGTGATTCAAGTCACAATTCCTCCCCTGTTCCCCCATTGCTTGTAGTAGTATTAAGTCACATCATTCCTTTCATGGAGTAACTTACTTTCCATTACAAACCTGGCTATCCACTCTGGACAGCGACTAAGGAGTGCCAAACAGGGCTCCCTCCAGTGCCTAGTAAGTCCCATTGATTTCAGTGGGAACAAAGTCAGGCAGCTTCAGGAATGCTAAGCACTTTTGAAAATCCCGCCCTAAAACTTTAAGTTTTAAATTTTCACATTTGCCTTAACAACTAATGGAGCAGATGTTTAATTAAGACCTACAATATAGAATCTGTTTTGTCTTCCTTAAATTTCTGGCCTGGGATTAAGCTTTTCTGGGTGTCTGTCTCTTCTTGAAAATAAAAAAAAGTGCGTGCTTACTTTTACCTTGGTAATAACAAGAGTTAGTGCATGTAATAAATAAGAGCCTGGGTAGATGTTTATAACACTGAGGTATCTGAGTAGGAACAGAATTCCAAGTGTATAGCTGGGCATGTATGAATTGCTAAGAGGCTGCATGCTATATATAAAGACTTATCAGAAGATTCTTTGAATGGGATCCTGGATCATGACTAGAGCTCATGGGTGCTATGATAATACAAATAAAAAAAAGGCCAACATTTTCCATATGCACTAGATTGAGGTTCATCTGCTTTATAGGCTGTATATTTTAAAGAATTTTATTGAAAGAGTTTTGCAAGTCAAGAAGGAACAGAATCTTATTTATCGGAGTAGGTAAAGATATAGGAGATCTCCATGGCTTGGTCACAGAAAAGCCTTCAGCAGCTCAGAGGTTGACTACTTTAATTTTTCCATATGGAGACTATAGGAAGAAGAACTAAGCTGGTGGATTGCTCTGATGGTCTAGAAGAGTGAAGTTGACTGGGTACATACACTGAGACAGCTTCTGGAAACCTGTGTGGGTTTAAGGTCATGGTACTAGTGAAGAGGAAGAAAGGAAGGTCAGCTAGTGGTACATGTAGTTATGCAAGTGTCTTCTATCATGTATTGTGCAATTGAGGGGGTGCTCAAATGCAAACAAATCTCATTCTCTATTGTGTCTCTAAGCTTTCCCATAAAGGATTCCTCTTCAGTCAGTTGAGATGACATCACATCATAGTCAAAAAGTGGAATTGGTGAAATTTTGAAATTTCTCTTCTTTGGAAAATCCTGACATTTTGAAGAAGAAAAATATTTCAAATCAGAAATAAAAAACAAAATTTTGAAATGTCCCATAACATTAAATTTCCAAAAGAAATTAATTTTGAGTCAGTTTCAATGTTTTGTTTGGATTTTTACTTTATTTTAAATTATTTATAGTTATATTTTTATTTTTATATTATTTTTATTTGTATAATATTTTAAAATTATAATGTAAAATAAAGTAAAAAAAAGCAAAACAAAATTTTGTTGAAATCAATACATTACAACAGAGTATTTTGATTGTGACAAATTGGTATTTGTCTAGCACAGTTCTTTAATTTTTTTATATTTGATCTTTCAGTGGAGTCATAAGGCTGATTTTTTTTTTTTTTAATATCAAAATCAAAGGCATCGACAGTGGTTTGGTTCATAATGAAGCCAAATACTGAAATCTTTACTCTGTCAGAATTTCCATTGAAGTCAGTAAGGAGCTCTGCCTGAGTAAAGATTAAGGATCTGGTCCAAAGTATATTAAAGTTCCACTGACTTCAACAGGCTTTGAATCAGGCCATCAGTAAAACCAAGTAAGGACTTCATTGTTTGTCCCCTTGCTAATAAGACAGCAGGGTAAGATTAAGGAGGAAGAGAAACCGCATGTTTTGAGAGGATGGACTTATTAAAAGAAAATGTATTTAATAATTGGCAATCAGGGAATATGAAAAATTTCCAGCAAAAATAAATTACTTTTTATAAAGTGTTCTTTTTTTTTTAATGTGGCCCCAGAGAAAAACTCCATTCATCCCCTCCCTCCATCTCCCAGTTGTACATCAGTATTTAGCATGCTGTGAACTATTAAACCCAGTTATGCTGGTTTATATAGAAATTTACAGGGACTTGGTTCTTCAAAATTTGATTCTCTGATGAACAACTGACTACATAATTATATGTGTCCTTCCTGTATTCTCTCTCTCTCCCCCATTAGTCCACAGGATACTTGCCATCTACCACATACAGCAAACAGAATTTTTCCCGCATTTTTCAGAGCCAGTATAAGCTACAATCTATAGTGAAATATTTGTGCACTGCATCTTGAACTCCATACAGTGGTTTTAATGAAGCAATATTAATTCATATGTCATTCACAAATTGAAACTTTCCTTCCCACCTTTAGCCTTTTCTTTCCAAGTTTTATCATAACATTTTCTTTATAAATTAAATTGCTGAATTATTCCTTTTTATCGGTATCCTGACACTCAGCACCATTGCATTTACTGAATACAGGTTCTCTTCCACAGAGGTTTTCTTCTTAATACCTGAGCTTTTAGATGTGAAATCAGAAACCACATTAAACTTCTCTGGTTCCAGTTTCACTGTTACACATTCAACCTTCAGAGCAAATTTATCAAAAGGTTCTACAGTGTTCATGGATCTTCTGATTCTACCCTAGCTTTAAGTTTTAAATAAACTTGGGATGACTTTTGACTTTTGGATCAAATCATTGGATCAAATCAAATTACAAACATAATAGGACACCAATTTCAATACAAGTAGGTTTGACCAAAGAAAATGTTTGTACAGATTCCTGTGAAGCAGAGCCTTGATCATTCACTCCACAGGAGCTCTCCGTCCTCCACCTCCTCACAGCTCCCTCCACTCTCTTGCTATAACAAATCCATGACTATACTGAACAGACACCGTGAATCCCCAATGCGGTGTACGGTAGTACCTACTGGCTCCTATCATAGATCAGAACCTCAGTGTACAAACACAGAACCAGAAAGAGATGGTCCCGGCCCCAAGGAGAAATGTGATTTATGTAGTTTTACTGTAGTACAAGCTCCTGGTGCAAATTTAAGTCTTGATCCTACAGATTTAAACTTTTGCTTACATTTAAGAATGTGAGCAGTCCCACTGTACACAATGCATGCGTGTTCAGGACAGATTAGCACATTGGCTCTATAGAGGCCTGTGCCTTGTGCCTAGCATGAGTCACATGATTGCCTCAGACGCCCAGCCTTCTTTTTAAAAAAAGAAGTTTCTATCCCTCCTAAAGAAAAGCTTGGGAAGGAAAGTCTAATGTAACGGGCAGAGTCACATCTGCCTGAGTCTCCAGGAAGCCTGACATAAATCTAAAAAGTGTAAAATGTCCCAGGCATAGCTGTGGGGTGTTCACTACAGGATCCAGCACTCTGGAGAGCCCCAGTGTCCTAACTGTGGGTACGGCAGGAAGAGAAGACTGCAGCAGAGCAGGACCCCAAGGCAATTCAGACACAATCCAGCTGCTTTGGCAAGTATTAGGGTGGCCAATGCTGCTTCTCCAATGAGGCCCTATCCCCCTATCCATGCTTCTCTGGGAGGAGATAAGGGAGCCCCATGACATGGCCATGCCAAGTAGGGGATCTGATCACACGTTACAGCCATGAAGGCCCCCTTTCCCACTTCTCATGGTGTGTCTAGGGCCTCGGTTTAATTTGTTCGCCTTTAAGGTGCCACAGGACTTTTGTTGTTTTTGCTATATACAAACTAACATGGCTACCCCCTGAAACTAGGACCCAGATTGCCTTAATCCAGCTCTTTGCATGTGTATATAGATAACATATATGTGAGTCATGGCAGGATCAAAGCTTGGGGAAAAATATATAAATATGGCCATGTAGTGGAAGCAATGGCAGTCTTTGCAGAGTGTTACTGCAGCACAGGATTCACAATTCCTTGTTTACAGTTAAACACCATAACATTTAAAATGTCAGTGGAGGGAAGCATGGGGGTGGGGATTGTGAAAAAGGGAAGTTTCCAAGGCTTTGTCTACACTTACCAAAATTAGTTCGAATTAGTTAGTTCAAACTAACTAATTCGAACTAATTTTAGTTAGTTCGAATTAGCTCAATTCGAACTAGAAAAAATTAGTTCAAACTAAGCAAGTGCCATTCATGGCACTTTTCGAATTAGCGATCTCCATTGATTTCAATGGGCCAGTTAGTTCGAACTAAGAAATTAGTTCGAATTAACATGGCCACATTGGTTAACTCGAACTAGTTAGTTCGAATTAACCCTTACTTCAAATAGCCTATTCGAAGTTATTAGTTCGAATTAAGGAAGCCCTTCATTCGAACTAACTAAAGCCTAGTGTAGCCATGGCTTCAGTTAGTTTGAATTAAGCTTCCTTAATTTGAACTAACTTGCCAGTGTGGACATAGCCCAAGAGCATATTACTGCCCAGATAGCTTTCATCAGGCCAGCCACATCAGGCCACAGGCCAGCTTTCATCAAGCCAGAGGCAATTACAAAGGCATCCTCAACAAAACTACCTGTGGAGTTTTCTCTGGTGCCAGATCCTACTGTTTTCCTATAATGCCTTCATAGTTTGCATCTATAATCTCTGGCTGCCAATCAAACAGGAAGAGGAGGAGGAGGAGAAGGAAGAACTGTAATGCACTTGAATAAATGCACAATTACCACTGAGTGAAGTATTTTTATACCTTTGTAGAGTAAGTGGCCTTGCAAAAAGACAAAACAAAAAATCTTAAAACCCTTTCTGCAGACCAAATGTAGTGGCAGCTTTGATGATTCGTTTTTCTGAATATAAATATTTTTCTACTGCCTTCAGTATTCCCACAAACCATTGGGCTATTGGTAATAAGACAATTGTTAATGAGTGGCTTTTCTGTTGGGCAGACTCCCAGGTTTGCATGAATTTTCGTGCTGCTGCTAATCAAAATACTACAAGCACCTAATATTGTTGTTTCTGTGCAACTGTTTCCCTGCTTGGTCATGACACAGGTGCACCCACTGAGAAGAGGGTTTACATGCTGAAAAGGGCCAGGAGAACCCATGGTTTCAGGCTGCACACATTTCTCTCCCCTTAGCAGTATCATAATTTTGCACCTGTGTTTGAAGTATTTAATTTTGTTTTTCTGTGAAAAAAAACAAGACTAATATTCAAACTGGAAACATCTGCTTTTGGGCAAACTTTGACTGTTTGGGGGGTCTAACTACACACTGGATTCATGTGATGGGCCAAATTTTGAACACAGGACTCGACCAAGCCTTTCTTTTTGTGCCTGTAATCAATTTGGAGTGTGATTAATTGTGAGTGCAAACCATTTACACCACAATGTGCAAAAATAAAAGTGTTTAACTTTACTCAGGTGAAGAGACCAACGACATGAATGGGACTTCTCATATGCATAAATTTAAACCAATACATACATGTTTGAAGGGGCAGTGTCTCAGACTTCTAATTATGAGCTCATTGAGTTTATACTTACAGTCAGGTCCTTGGATGTCTAACTGTTCGCATTTGCATTTCTAACTAATTACCCCTGCAGTTTTACTCCTATAATTGATTGCAACCTAAATATACAAACCAAAAAAATAATCTCCCCCTTAAAATGAACACAAAATGTGTTTATGATACTTTTAAACTAAAAATAGAAGCTCTGAACACATTATTATAGGAAATGTCACCACAAAAACACAATACATATAGAGCATATGTACTGTAAAATATAATATAAACAGGGTAATTTTAGGACTCAGAAAGGTTTGCAGACTATGGCTGAGAACAGTGCTTGACTAATCTTGTCATTCTATAACACTAGTCAAAAATTTGATTTTAAAATAGAAGTAAATTCTGGGTTATAGTTAGTTTTGGAGATTTTAGAAAAACATGTAATAAATTGACAGCACTAATCTTTTCACTCAAACACATGATGCAGAGAGTCAAACTATGAAGGAAGTACATAATTAAACAGCATGCTAACACTGTTTTGAAAGTGGCTAATCAATACATTTAGAATATATTCTCTGAAAATTTGAAGAATATTATCACAATTATGTTGAAAATAAAGGTAAACATATCATTCACTAAGAATGCGTAGGTGGTATTTTAAATCTTTATCAATTCATGAATTTTTCCAGAGTTAAATAAGCATATTGTACTTTTTAGTATATGAAACAGACACGTTTTATTGGTAATTTATGCTAATGAATTTAAATCAAATACGTACAATTTAGATACAACCTAATTCTAAGCTTACTTACAACAGTTTTGTATTGCTGTAATACTCTTCACCGAAATGGAATTGTTTTGAAATGATATTGGTGTAAATGAGATGCAGCTCAGATCTAATATTTTCCATAAGGAACATGTTAATAAACTTATTTTAATGTACTAAATAGATACTGCATCGTTCAAAGAAAAGACCAATGTGATACTAAAATAGCACATGCAATTATTATTGGAGACTTGTTAATATGAAGAACATTAACTCTGCCTAAAAACGATTATACTATGTGACATTTGTTTTATTTTTATCAATTAGCTTAGTCTTTGATTTCAAATTCTGCACCCTCCAGCAGCAAGAAGGTGCCTTTTCTTTTCTTTAAACAAAGGATTATTCTTTCTCAAAGGGGGTTTGTCTAGTTCTTTTATTGTTTTATGTCACACAAGGGAAAAATGCTTTTGAGGCATTACCTCTGAATTTAGCAGGGACGAGAGTTTACTGCTATATAATCATTAGTCAATGCAGTAGCTGAAACCTTAAACAAAAGAAAACAAACTACAAACAGCCAAGCATCCCCTAAAGGCACATCAGAACACCAGAGAGGGGAAGCATGGATTTCAAACACGGCTGCCCAAGCATGTGCTAAATATTGCTGCTCCTGACTTTAAACAGCACACCAAGGAATACAATCTCACCTTCTAGTCTTCGGAAAATACTGGGAAGCAAGAGAAAAGGATTGTAAAGGTTTTAGCAAATGCACTTTACTTCTTCTCTTTTTTGTGACATCATGAAAATTACATTTCCGGCCTAACAAAACCATTTGGTATGAAGGAGTTCTATCATAAAGCTATTAGAAAGATATAATTAAACCTCAAGTGTCTTCTTTCATGATACATGTCTCACTATAACAAGCAAACTGCCTGATCCCTATGAACTGTCTCAAACAATTACAGCATTTATTGTGGTTGTGAGCCACGTGAAAGCTTTAGAAAAGATTTTTAGCGTGGCACTCTGATTACAAACAAACTGATACACTAACACCAGGTTTGCTTTAATTTGCCTGCTCACCAGTCTTATGTAATTGTAACTGCTTGGAAGAAGCTAATTAGGGCATTGTATTTCATACTGAAATGTGGCCATGTATTGTACAAATAAATACAAAGTAATGAATATAAATTATTGTATATATGAAAAGAGAATATAATTAATCTAACACAAATGAGGGACAATAAAATATGTTCTTTATATAGATACTATTTTCTTAATATTTTTCTTAGTGAAACATCACCAGTGAATTCAGATTTTACTTGTTGGTGATAGCCAGCATCGCAATTGCTATGTTCATGTAAGCACTTACCAACCGACAATAAATTTCAGGTCAATGATATGAATACTACATACATCATTAGTTACCCAAGACCTCATCCAAATTCCATTGGCTATGTCTACACTAGAAAAGTTAAGTTGACTTTATTAAGGCAAATTAATAAGGTTGACTTTAAGTCGATTTAAATTCGACCTTATTAAGTCGACTAAACAAAAGTTAACTTTTCTAGTGTAGACATAGCCCCTTTTTGACCTTATTAAGTCAACTTAACACTTTAAATCAACTTTAAAAGGTCGACTTAGGCGCTAAGCCCCATCCACATTGGCTTAAGTCGACCTAATAAGCGTGAAGTCGACCTAAAATGAGGTGTTATTAAGTTGATGTAAGCATTTCCTTAAGTTGACTTAAGGAAAAGTTAAGTCGACTTAAGGAAAGCCCAGAGTGGACGCGGAGTAGTTTAGGTTGACTTAAGCCTCCTTATGTCGACCTAACTTGTAAGTGTAGACATACCCATTGATATCAATGAGTTCTAGATCTGGCTCCCAAAGTATGTCATGTGTTGGCTCTTCAATAACCTATACATTTGTATGCTTCGGCAAGTTCCCTGAAGATCAAAGTCCACATTATAAAAGCTTCAGCCCAAAAATAATTGACAAGACCTGAACTTTGTTAGAATTTGTTACATAGAGGCCACAAATACACCTATCCTCTCAATCTTAGATGTGATCCTTCCAATTCAAGGTTGAGAAACACTGATGTGGAAGCCTGAGTTGTACCAGCCCTGAGATTAGAGAATTTCAGTCCAGAATTGTCAATAAGGCAAAATTCATAAAAACTAAATTTGCTATTTTGTTACCACCATTAAAAATGATAAGAAAATTAAGAAAAGACATCTAGAAAGCAGAGTTGACAGAAGATAGTTAGTGTCCTTAGATGGGTATAGGAGCCAGAATGCAGAAAGATTGGTGGACCTAAGGAAAATGATTGAAAATAATGAAGAGTATGGGTATTGATGATGGGAAATACAAGATGGCTCAAAAAAGATAGAAGAGAAAATGTATTGTCACAGAAAGAACAGCTATACTTTTATGGCTTCAGTAAATACTTATTTGGTTTATTTTCAGCTTAACCTTCAGAGAATATGACAGAAAGTTCCACTTGCAAGTTGAATCAACCTCTTCTGAGGTGAGATGGGGGGCAGGATAAGATATCTGCAAGATTTCCTACCAGCTTTCCCCATGATTCATTCCTGCTCCTACAGAATGATCTAGGGCTTCTGCCTCCAGAAGGTATGGCTCGTAAGGAAACCTGCTAGAGGTAGGGTGTCATTCTCATGAAGTCCCTGTGAAGTCTCACTGACTAATAGAGTTGTGGCACAGTACCCCAGTAGTTGACTTCATGGGAACCACAATACCAGGATCACTTTCACCCACTGCCCTGGGAACGCCCCTCCAATCAAAAATTTAAGGCTTTATTAACAGTTTTGTGTAGATCCTACAGTGTGTCAATGCACAGTTTGCCCTCTTTGCACTTCCAGAATCTAGGGCCAGACCTCTTCATAGGTCTGAGGAATGTGGAGGGGACCAGCAAAGCTGCACAGAAAGATGAACTTCTTCCATTCAGAAAGGATGAGATTTAAATATAGAGCCTCCCTTCTCAGGTTGGATTTCAGTGGGATGATCTGGCCCAAGGTAACTTTTGTTACAAGGAGGATTCTTTTAAAATGTTCCTTGAATAAACTGTAAAAAAGCTTTAGCTCTCAAGAAGTTCCCTGAAGAGGACACAAACTGTACTCTGTACTTTACCACTTGAAAAACAAGCCTTTTTATTGGATAATGATGTGGGATATGAGATATCTCATATTTCATACAGTTATTTGACAGTGATGAATTTAATTCATTCTATCACATTGAATGATACATTTATATTCCGTATGTAGTTTAAAATTTCATAAATGATTAAAGGTCCCTGCAGTTTTAATTATAATATGAAGAGAGCAGCTAGAACTTATTTGCAAAGAATAACGTGCAAGTCAATAAATTTGGTGAGTACTCATGACTCTCATAAATAATGACTTCAGACGTAAAACTACCTGTGGAGGGAAACTACATAATGAGGGCCCTTGTGTTAGTTTTCCTGCATGATAAAGCCTGAAGTTCCATTATTCTCAAAATGGCAATAGGCCTTCTTTTTTGTTTGCCAAAAATGAAACCAATGACCTTTCAGGGGAACAACAGCACTGATCGTCTCATTTCAGCAGACAACTGCAAATAATAGTCTGAATTTTGAGATGGATTTATTTATTTCTCTTCACATTCATTGCTAGTGGAAAAGATTTCCAGCCCTGAGGATTAAAGTCAACTATTGTCTACCATGAGGCAAACCGTACTCACTTCACCGAGGTAAAGACTCCCAATGGAGTTAATAGGAACTCTGAATGAGTAAGCAAACAGTATTTGGCGAAGAATGTGTATTACATAGACAGCAACAGTGCATTTTTCCTATACCACCTGCCCAGCACCTAGAATTATAGAGACCACCTTGAGGCATTGTATGTTCATTAAGAGCCTAATCCAAAGCCCACTAGAATCAAAGGAAAAATTTCCATTAGCTAGAACAAGCTTTGGATTATACCCCTGTTCTTTGGACACTATGCTCAAAAGGTCAACTGTGAGGTAGATAATTGTTCTACTGAGAACTGGAATGATACTGGTGAAAAACAAACTGTTTCTACCTTACAATCACCCCACTACAGCCCAGGCACTGTGAGGAGGTTGGAAGAACTTGGCATGATCTTTACATCCATGAACATATGTGCTTCGTGAGTTAAGATAGGGGCTGAGGCATCAGCCTTCACTCATTTATCTTGATGATGTTGGGTTTGAGCCATTTAATATATTGTAACACATTTATTGCGTTTACTTCCATGTGGGGCCTTACATAAAAGGCTGTCATGAACAGGTCTACAACAGGTAATTTTTAGAACTAAGGTTATTTTATTTTTTTTTTTCAAATCCAAAGCAACATAAATGTTAAGTAAAGGCCTCTTTTTTTGCCTTTCCCTAATTACAAATAGGTTATCTTGATCAAGTTTTGTTGAGAGAGAGAAAAAACTCCTCCTGGCTGAAAACTCATATGCCAAGACGTAGCCCAAAGCAAATTAAAGCAGATGAATTGTAAACCTCACAGATAAGAGGGTGTATAATGGAAACAATGACAGACCTTTAACTATTGTGGTGCTGACAGGGGCCACTATAACAAACTGCAACCTACAATCTCCTAGGGTTAATAAGACACCTGTCTTGAAACTAGCAGTCATATTGGTTTTCCAAGCTTGCCACAATACTTAAACTCTTGATGAAGTTCTTACTGTGCCAAAGGAACTTACTAACAAAGCCACTGAGTCAATTTAACCCAGTGAAACTGGACCCTGAAGACTGGGTTATCAGAGTTTTGTGTTGAGATAATTACAGCACTAAAGAGAGCATATGGGCTGTCAAGCCTGGCACATGGCCTGCACCAGCTGTTACCTGGGTGCTTTGGAAAACCTACTGAACAGCATTTTGGACACAGAACAGCTATATGTAAGTTTTCCAAGATATCTAGTGGGAGTTCTTCATAATAAATTTATTTCCTGCAGAGGGGAGGATTATACCCAATAATATAAGTGGAGTAAGTAACCTTAAATGTTGAAAGTAAAATATCACCAAATAAAAAGCCTTAGTCAAAAAGAAAAGGGTAAACTGCAAGCCACAAGGAATAAATTATCCAAAGAGCTAGCTATCGTTTGTCTCAACTCTTCAAAAATTAAATTTTACTTCTTAGGATTTTTTTTTTAAAATAATGGCTATTCTCAAATACTTAATATGTCCTGGGCTTCTGGGGCAATGGGAACTGTCATGTTTATGTTATTCCTGGACATGTTAATTCATAAGGGGCAGGTCTTTCAAAAGTGATGTCGCAGCTCTCAATAATTTTTAATAATAAAAATTACTATTGATTAGCTATGATGTGCTTACAAAAATTTCCTTTCTGTGGTAATACTATCAAGAATAATATCAGTGTTGGATGGATTCAATTACTGGGGGAGAGGGAGATAAGAGAGAGAAAAAAATCATACAGAAAAATCACTCCATCCATCACTGAAATGCACCCATCTCTGGTGCAGAGCACAGAAATTGTGTCAACACCCACCCACAGTATATACCATGTGAGAACAGGAAATTAAAAATAATATAACCAGGTGGAGAGTCATAAATCATAAGTCATTAATTATTTAGGTAAGTAAAATGAATCATCCAAACTGGACTTCCTATGATACAGCACAATACCTAGTTAAGATACAATACCTGAGGGAATAATTTCTAGAGTCATAACAAAAGCCAACATGCCATTGAGTCAATCTTGCATTTCTTATACACCCAAATTTTTCTCATTGTATTAGAGTTTTGGGAGCAAAAAGAATTGAAGCAGAAGGCTCTAGATCTAGTAGTTCTAAGGGTAGCAATATTCTGAAACCTACCTGCAAGAGCCTGGATACTACACTTTTTCAAACCAAGTTCAACTAACTTCAGAAAGTTAAAAATCACTGAAGCATTGGCCCTGAGCAGTCTCATATAACCTGACCATGCTAAAATATTGATTCATCCTTTGTCATCATTACTTTTAAGGAACTAACAAAACTACATCAATTTTGTTTTGAAACATTCAGTTTAAATTACGTACAAATCTATTTCTAAAATTCATCTATGAGGAATTTAATATTTATTATCTTCCCCTATATACTTTTGGTCACTAGAATCAGAATTATTCAGAATTTGCTCTTTTTTTTTTTTTCTTTTTTTTGGTCAATAGCATTATATGTAAAACAGGGCTTCTAATGAGTTTGTTTAATTAGTACTAATTTTCAGTATGTTAAATTCTTAACTTACCTTTGATGGTTTGTTTATAGATAAAAGCATTACTTATGCACAGAACTGTGAAAGTACTAACAACACTTGAATAATACTTTTTTCAAAGGGAAATCTGCTTTGTTTAGCTCTATAAACACCATTCGACTGGAATGACAGTATTTTAGGGTTGAAAAATTCAGTTATTAGATTTAAATTTTTAAAACCCATGCCTTAAAAACATTTAGGAAAACCAGTTGCATTACATCAAAGTAACTGCATTTCCACATTATATTTTGCAAGCTTTAGCAAATAAAAAAAAACCCCAGAAGAATCTTAATTCTTATCTATGGAAAACATTAAACTGCTAAGCGCTAACAACTGGAATTAGTCCTTAAATCTCTAATGAGAATAATAAAACATGAGTGCAATTTGTGCTGTAACTTGATAAGGCCTGAATTTACTTGCTGTTAGTAAAAGTTCCTGATCCAGCAGTATGGCTTTTTACTCCCTGAGGTACAGGAAACAATATCTGTCCTTTAGGAGCATCCTCTGTGGTAAGCACTTCTTATCTGGGCTATCAAAGGACTGAGATAGCATGTAATATCTAGTAACAGCAGCTTTATGAGACGATCCATTACTGATTTAAATCAATCTAAAGCAGGTAGTTCTATTTAACCCATTCAGAACAAAACTGACCTTCCAGCCATGTAATCTACTTTATAAGTAATATGAACTATTTTTGCATTATTGGATGCAATACGCATTGATCTGAACAGTAGCAAAAGTGAAGATGAAACATTTCAATGCTATAAACCAATAATATTGCACTTTTTTTTAAAGAAAGTGTTGCTATCCTGCAAGAGACATTACTTTGAAACAGTGAAATATAATTTCCTTGAAAATACTGGTTCAAAACAAACCATGACACAATATATAGAAAGCATTTACTAAGTCTATTTAAAATTAGCTTGATATCAATTTGGGGGGGGGGCGGGGGATGACGATTGTTTTTTTAAAACATAAAAATATAATAACTGGTCATTTATGTATTTGAACAAAACACTTACTGGAACACAACCTCAGATTTTATTTCAGTCACAGCGATTTTTTTATTTCCTGCAGTACAAAACCTAATAGCAACAATACTGCAGCTTCCAGAAACAAAAATAAAATATTAACTTTTCAATTAGTACTTCAGCAACAAATAAATAAACTCCCACCTATTTGGATTTGTATGTATTAATGGGACTCTCCAAAACAACATACCAAATAAATTTTACTTATATTTGTTCATGGAAATGGGAAATTATACAGACGATCATAGTTTCTATATATCTCGCTTACATTTAAACATACGCTATGATTTATTTGAACAGTTAATCACAAATAGTTATACCAATAATTGAGATAAGAGTTTATAAGTATTATTTTCTCATTAGTGTTTAGAAATAGTATATAAACTATACAATATAAACTATTAAACTCTCAGATTGATAAAGCCTGTATGATATATGAAATGCTAAAGTCAACTACCCTCCAGGAAAAGAAAGCCCTCTCAGACAAACAAGGCTCACACACACTATGTAGAAACTATATTCATTGAACATACACTTTTACTACTAACTTTTACAGCACAGGTTTTCATTGCCTCCCCCCAAATCACATTAGTAGGTCACCTTCAAAAACTATCCCCATAATAATTACGGGGTTGATTCTGTTCCCACACTGAAGTCAATGTGAGTTGAGCCATTGATTTCAATAGGAGTAAAATCAGAAAATTCACAGGATCAAAGTGACATCTAATTAGCATACTGTATTTGGATGATTTCCAAATAATCCTGTGGCATAGAATTTTTTAAAAAATAATCCTCTTAATAACAAATCAAATCACCATGTTATATTCTTCTAAAAAACAAGCATGCCTCTCATCTCAAAAAGATTTTTTTCTGATATCAACACTGTATTTAGATCCTTGCACACCCACATTTTCCATTGACTGGAAATCTGGGATGTGCAAGGTTTCCCAATTTTAGTCTAATCTCAATTTATCCCTGGACAAAAAAAATCATAAACCTGCAGGATATATTAAATACACTAAAAGACAGCGATTCTTCTTGCCTCTGCATATAAAGTCTATAGACCGAACAAGAACCCCCTATATTTCAAAGATATTTTAATGAGTACAATTTAACTATATTTCTCACTGATTTATAAGGTTACATATTTCCCAATACATTTATTCCAACATTTTCTGTTATAAAAGTATGGTTTAATTCCAATAATGGCTACCACAGTACTTTACATATAGGGAACTCTAACATAAATAAAACAGGCTGCATTTTATATCAGAAACATATTGCAACATTACTAAAGTATAGCAGTTTATATTCTTATGATATAGTTGAAAGCAATGGCTTAATTTCCCAGCTTTATAAAATACAATCAAAAACCTCTCTCTTTACTCCTCCCTGTATTGGTAGCTACATATTTCTTGATATGCTACACAAATGCTTCCCAGATTATTTTACCTGAACATCTGCAAATGCCCAGTTGCTGAAGTGAGGGTTACCACCCAAAAACTATAATCAACTTCTCTCTCTTGAGGAAACTGTATAGTAATTTGGTAAATTCCTTTCATGTAGAGACAGCATCTGATATACAACTCTGTTTTTCCTTTTCATAACAAAGGGAAAAATATCAAAAGAAATGTACAGATTTTACAGTTTTGCAGAATGAAATGAAATGTAAAGACCTTTACTTTTGGTAGCTTTAAAAAACTCCCATGAAGATGAGAAAAACCGTGTTGCTGTCTGATATAGAAATAAAAGATTGGCTTTTCAGACTGTGTTTGTTTTTAACACTTGCAAATTAAAGTCGCCATCATTATGCAAGTTAAAACCAGGCCTAGGATTATACAATATGGTTTTTAGAGGAACTGGAGTTATCTGCAATAGCGATTTGTTAATCAAACTATGATAAACCTGAAGCAGACAGCAAAGTATTCTGCCAAAGGTGAAATCTTTCATTTAGATGTAATTTTAAAGAAATTGCATCACTGAATCTTATGAAAATCTAGGGCCCGGGGTTTCTAATTGTCTTGGGATGGATACGTAAGTAGCTTAAATGGCTTTCACATTTCAGTTTTGACACACATATTCTTCTAAATGTATTTCTTTAAACACATTATCTTGTCGGTCTACAGATGTACAGGGACAGATTAACAGTACTGTGCGTGCATACTTTTTGCATCATGTTGTATATATAACTGCCCATTTCAAGGTTATTACTAAGGTTACAAAGAAAGAATAAGACATGACCATAGTTTCTTCAGTCTGATGGTGCTATTTAGGTAACATACATAACCTAAACAATTTCCATTGTGTATATATTTATTAATTGAGATTAGTAAACATAGTAAAATACTGCATCGAAGCATTATGCCAAAAACAACCAGAATCAATCTTCCCAGTGTGTAACAGCCAGCACTTGTTTAATGATGTGAAATTGGTTCTTTATAATCCTTGATCCATAATGCCAAATGCATGTGCTTTCATAGATTCCTTCCATTTTTTTTAAAAAAAAGCCAAAACTAAATTAACATGCACAATATAGTCACATTAAACCTCCATTAATAGAGAAAGAGCAAAAATGAACCATTTGACATGATTTATTAAGTCTCCTAGAACTTTGCTTCTCGCTCTAACTAACAACAGTTTATTTTATTAAAAGAAATCTTAACTGCCTGATTTCAGCAGGGTCGTTGCCAGATTTTATTCATTATACCACATCATTCAGATGTTCATTTTGGGCCAAACACGGCAATAACAAGTAATTCAGAAGGGCCTTGTAAAAAAGAAAAAAGTATAAAGTGTTAAGTGAAACACTATTTTAAAACTCTAAATAATAAGACAGCTGTAGTGCCATACTTCTCATTGAGATCATTATGCAGAAATGTGAAGGAAAAGCCTAATCCAGTTATTACTTCTGTATCACACATATGAATTCAAAACAGACAACTTGCATGTATCAAATGCTGCTCCTTTGTGTCTATTGTATATGAAAGTTTATTATCTAAAACATTTATCCATCACTCCCTGTTAATTTTTTTAAAAAACAAGGTAGCGTTAATACTTCCACATAGTAAGGAAGATAAGTAACAATATAGTGCAGGCTCCAAGTTAAATCTGGTTCAGACAGCGTAATAATGATGTCATTAAGGCTCCTAGCTCAATGAGAATCAGACAGTACCATAGTATAGCTGAAGACATAAATCTGAAAGAACTTTTTTGGGTACATTCTCTGACTTACCTTGAAAAATATTTAGGAGCTCCAACACTGTGAATTGAAAGAAATGCTCTCAAAGGGAGATTTGCCGACTGAAGACCCTGTGTAGGCCCTATAGGCACTCTCTTCTGCGATACAGGAAGAAACATTTTGTTAAATGAATAAACTAAGAGAAATAATTTCAGAAGAAGTGCAAACCAGAAAACAAATAAACCTTAATACTATCACAAATAAATGAGAGGAAGGCAATTGTGGGACTGCTCAAAGCCTTTTTGCCTTGCTGAATGAAAGCAATCCCTAAGACTGAATGGGTAATGAGATCCTGGCTCCTGAGATTTTAGCTTTCTTAATCATGTTCATAATTAATTCAAGAACATTGATAATTTCATTACATTCTTTTTGTCTTATCAATAAATGATGTGCCTGCACTTTTGGTCCTGTGTACAGGGAGAGAGGAGATGCTTTGGGTAATAGTGCACCAGGAATAGTGCATGTGTGTGTGTGTGTGTGTGTATATATATATATATATATATATATATATATATGATCCAGAGTGGTGAAGTGATAATTATTGTCCTTGACCAGGCCTCTATTGTCAGAATATGAAGACAAGCAGCTACAAATAATTAATAAGCTTTTTTGCAAAAATGAAAAGCCCTTCAAAGAAAAACATGCTGCAAGTATAATTTCTCACAGAAAGATATGCATGTAGAGTAACACATATCTTCAGACAAACATTATAAAAAGGGATTCTTGTTAACATGAATGTATATATTTGAAAATGCTCCTCAAGAGCTTGTTTAAAAATATCAGTTTAGAATCTTTAGCTCTTCTTTATATTTCAGAAGTAAAAGTGCCCTTTGGCTTGTCCTTCTAACAGCATTTCCAGTATCAACTTACTTCTGATGCCGAGCTACACTCTCACACAGTAAAATCTGTCCTTTTTTTTTTTAAACTCAGACTGAAAGTTCTGTCGTTATCCATCAGTCAGTCATAAAAGGGCTGTGCTCTTTTAGCGGTTTCTACTCAGGCCTTCAGCATGCTCTAATTTATAGTGGAGTTGTGACTGGCCCCAGAATCAAGGCAGTGGAAAGAGCTTAAAAACACATTTGCACCCGCTTTCCTGAACTGTACCAGTACCACCTCCACCACAGGTCAGGATCTGAGCCTTTGCCTATTGATCTCTACTCCTCCAAATAATGTGAACAGAGAGAGGGCTCTACCTGCTTCTACTCAATTAAACTGTCCAACCACTCAGTCCGATGGGATCAATTGCTATCATTCCTGACAGGGTTCAGAGCATTATCTGTTTGGCACAGTGTGACACTCCTATGACAACTGAAACTTAGTCTCTCCTGAGCTTAGTCAGGAGTTTTGCTACAACAGCTATTGATTAGAACAGAGGTCTTCAAACTGTGGGGCACACTCTCCCAAGAGGGGTACAGAGGAATGTTCAGGTGTGGGAGCAGCCAGGCTCTGGGCCCAGATGGAGCACGACTTAGCCCCACTCTGCTCTGGGCCTAGTCCCTGGCTCAGCTCCTTGTCATGATGCATGGTCTCAGCCCTCAGACCCCTGTCTCAATGTGTGGCCTCAGCACCTTGCCTCTTCACCCACAGCAGTCCACAGTCCTCAGCACAGGCCACAACTATGGCTCAGCTCACAGCCACAGTCTCCAATAGCCCTGCTCCCACCTCCAACAGGGGAGTGAGGCGACATGCAGACAGGGGGATAAGGGGGGAGGCATGGGGTAAAAGAGTTGGGGACCATTGGATTAGAAGGTATGTATCTTTCCCCAGTGTGTGGAAATGTTATCCTCTACTTAGGCAGTCTTAAACTTGATGCTACCTAACGCTACTCTGTGTCTGAAATGGACTTTTAAGTGCTATGTAAATAAGATTGAAGGAGAGCTCCGTGTAAGATCAAAAGTTGGGTTCTCTCACCAACAGAATTTAGTTCAATAAAAAATATTGCCTCCCTTATCTTGTCTCTCTAATATCTTGGGACCAACATGGCTATGACAACACTGCTGCAACAGCTGTGATTTTTGATTCAAGAAAAGCATGAACAGATCAATTATTGGTGTCCCTCACTGATCCAGGACTCATTCACCCATATGGGTCCAGTACTGATCATCTTAAGTTATTTGAGATCATGTTTTGTTTTTCTTGCCAGCTGAGACAATCTACAAAGTGAATGATGGTCCCAAGACCACCATCAAGAGAAATACTTTGGAATATGATCACCTGTATGAGGCAATCAAAAACATCTTCCATGATTTACAAGTTTATAACTTACTATATGGGAATGTCCATCATGACTTGCATAGAACCATGGACTGCAAAAACACTAAGGCTATGTCTACATTTGCTAAAATTAGTTAGAATTAGTTAGTTCGAACTAACTAATTCAAACTAATTTTATTTAGTTTGAATCAACATAATTTGAACTAGAAAAAGTTAGATCAAACTAAGCAAGTGCCATTCATGGCACTTGCTTAGTTCGAATTAGAGATCCCCATTCATTTCAATGGCCGGTTAGTTCGAACTAAGAAATTAATTCAAATTAACATGGCCACATTGGCTAATTAGTTCGAACTAACCCTTTAGTTCAAATACCCTATTCGAACTTATTAGATCAAATAAAGGAAGCCCTTAATTCAAACTAACTAAAGCCTAGTGTAGCCATGGCTTTAGTTAGTTCGAATTAAGCCTCCTTAATTCGAACTAACTTGCCAGTGTAGACATAGCCAAAGAGAGAAGCGGTGATCCAATGGTCACAAGTCATGACCAGGGAAAGCCATGTTCAGACGCCTGCTCCACCACAGACTTCCTGTGCGACTCTGGCAAATCACTGAAGCTATGTCCACAAAGCAAAGAAAAACCCATGGCTGGCCTGTACCATCTGATTCTAGCAGGCAAAGCTCAGACTGCAGGTATGTTTTGTTGCTGTGTAGACTTCCTGGTTCACATTGGAGCCTGGACTCTGGACCCCCCACCACCACCTCTCAAGGTCCTACAGCCCAGGTTCCAGTCTGAGTCCAGAAGTCTACACAGCAATGAAATAGTCCCACAACCTGAGCCCTGAGAGCCCAAGTTGGCTGGCATGGGCCTTGCTGTGTAGACATACTCTGAGACCATCCATCTCTCAGTTCCCCATCAGTAAAATGGGGACAATAGCACTTCCCTATCTCACAGGAGTGTTGTGAAAATTAACACATTAATGATTATGAGGTGTTTAGATAATGGTAATGATAATATTGGCCATATAAAACTCCCAGATGGATGTGATCCAATAGTACAGCTATCTCTGGTGATATAATATCATCCAAAACCTTTGGGCGATAAGATATCCATAGATGCACAATGAAAAGAGTTATATTAAAGACACATTAACCTAGAAAAGTATTTGGGTTGGGTTGCCTGAGCTTATTACAAGACAAATAAGTCCAACACAGACACTGCAAAATCACTTAGTGAAGCAAGCAGTTGCCTCTGACACTGATGTATGGGACATGGATGATCTATATTCCGGGTGGCTTTATCAGTAAATCATTGACTCTTTTTACTTCCCTGTGGAGCTGGACCTGTCCCTGGAAGAGAACTCA
This sequence comes from Pelusios castaneus, assembly GCA_007922175.1. Lineage (NCBI taxonomy): Eukaryota > Metazoa > Chordata > Testudines > Pelomedusidae > Pelusios > Pelusios castaneus. The sequence continues at coordinate 8,885,562 of ML685903.1, forward strand.
TCGTCAGATCCATGAGCGGGGGATTAATCCTGACAAAATATTCAGTTTGGATTTATTTTCACAGAAGTTTCATAAAATATAATTTAATAAATAAAAGGACATAGATTTAGTCCTTCCATTCTATAATATTTTGTTGAGAATCTGGATTTTCTTCTCATTTTCTCCATTTGTTATTTGACTAAAATAATTTTTGGTGAACTTGATTGATGGGATTCTATTCACAAACCACATATTTCTCTGTGAGACTATGATTATCAAGCAAGCTTTTGAAGGGTGTGGGGGGGGGAGAATTCTTTAGCATAATTTCCACCTGTAACTTAAAAAAAGTAAATCTCTCATAGCAAAGATTAGCTGTATCATAGCAAGGTAATTAGCCAGTACATCCTGAAATGGAGAAACAATGCTAAAAGGGACTGTAGGATGGAAAAAAATGGGATGAAGCTGTAATCTATATAACTGAAAAGAAATTAGATCATTCTACTTTTTTATGTATTGCATTTTTAAGTGTAGAAGAGTTTCTCTGTCTTCTAAAGGGAATAGTATGAAACAGTTACCATTTTGAGTTTCACTTTAAACATAGAATGTTTCTGAGTGAGTTACTATGTTCCTTTTCTCACTGTAATTTTTCTGATACTTTATGGGCTGGCTTTACCAAATCTGAAATAAAAGCCACATACATTGTAAACCACATGCTTTGTTTTTTGTATACTAAAACAGATCAATATATACATTTTATGTTGATCCATAATATATGCAAAACTTAGAAACACTACTGCTTCTTTCATTTGTGTTAGAAAAACTTCAAGAGACTAAATGGTGAAAACTGTAACAGTGCAGAAAATAACTTAAGATGACACCCAGTAGGCATGAATAATATTATTGAAAATCGGTTCCAATGGGATGAACATAATTTTGGAGAGTAATTCTATACAAATAGAAAAATGTATTTTTAAAATGTAATAATAATTATACTCATATTTATTGTTGCTAACGAAAATAAAATGTTACTTGCCTCTCCTTGGTTGTGTATGCCACCAATGAAGACAAAATCTTTTTTTTCCCCTGTATAGCACACCTGTATTTTTGGAATTACACACAAGAACCTAGTTTTTTTCCCCTTAATATATCCCTACCAAGAAACAGAAAGCCACTACTTTGTTTGTTTGGTGAAAACTGAAGCAAAAGAGCTATTTAACTCTTTGACCACTGTTGTATTTTCTGTTATTTCTTTCCCTCCTCATTTAGCACTGGGCCAGCCTGGTTCCTGGTCTTCCTCTTTATCTAGCCAGTATTTGTAAAATGCTTTCTTGTTACCCTATATATCACTAGCAAATTTAATCTTGTTTTGTGCCTTGGCCATTTTGATTTTGTCTTTGCATGCTTATTTGTTTGGTTTTTTGTTTGTTTGTTTGTTTTTCAATGTTCATCCTTTGTCATTTAACCTTGTTTCCACCTCTGTGTGACTCATTTGTGAGTTTCAGGTCATTGGAGGTCTCTTAGTTAAGATACAGTGACCTCTTACCATATTATTCTTATCTGTCCTGTGAATTGATATTGTGCCTTTAATTATGTCTCTTTAGAAGTTGCCAACTCTATTGAACTCTTTTTCCTCCTTAGACTTGCTTTCCACAAGATCTTACCTACCAATTATTTGAGTTGCTAAAGTCTGCCTTCTTGAAGTCAGTTTTATTTTTTCTACCTTTTTTTCTTCCTACCATTCCTTAGAATCATTAACTCTATCATTTCATGATCACTTGCACCCAAGCTACCATTCATTTTCAGATTTTCAACAAATTCCTCCCTGTTCGTCAGAATCAAACCCAGAATATGTGATCTCCACAGGAATAAGGAGAGTAAAGGGTACTTACCAACTGGAAAGAGAAATGCAGCAAACAAACAGCAGCCAGTTCCAAAATGGCTACTCTAGGGCTGCAGCTGTGTGTCTCTGACCTATTTAAAGGGCCAGCTGGTATGGCATGTCAAAGGCATGTATGGGAAAAGTTCCTATAAAAGAAGGCAACTCTACACTTAAAAGAGTTAATATGAACCAGGTAATCACTAAATAAATAAATAAAGGGTCTTTCTTGCAGAGAGACTGTTTTTGAATCATGTGTAACTTTCTTCTAAAACATGGATTTTAAATTTGGATTTCCATGAAAACAGAATCTTCATCCATGACCATGACATGGGAGTTTGCTCATTACAGAGTCCATATAGGCTCAGATCTAGAGGCTTCTCTCCTATTCCACCTCCCATCTATCTTTCTGTATCTTCACATTCTACACCCCCCCATTAAAAGTCCATCTCCTTGGAAGGTAGGAGAAAGAGATGCTCCTTGTTGGTTGTTGCCGCATTTTTTGGCGCGCGGTCTTTTTTACAGCGGTAGATTCGTATGGACAGGACACAGGGGCACCGACCCGGACCAACCGAACAGAAGACTGTACCCTTTATTTTGTGTTAACACTATTTATGTCACGTTTATTAAACTAACAATAGAGACTATTACTACTGAGTTATAAACTGAAATCTTGTATTCACTTGATAGCCTTGAGACACAGCAAAAATAGGAAAAAGCTTACAATTAATACAACAATTATTCCCACTATTCCTAATGCTAAAACTTCTATTTCCTTTCCTTTGGGACAATTACAATTCAGAGTGCTATGATTCATTAACTACCAATTGGTTTTATATTTCTTACCCCGGCTCTGAGGGCGCCAGTGCAGTACGATTTCGTGCCTGGGCTTTACTTGCTAGCAGTCACCAGACCTAGATGCTGGTCAGCCGTGCTCGGCCTCGAGGTACTGGGCTGGGGAGTTGCCTTCGGGTGATCAGTCCGTCAGAGCAACGGTGTCTTGTTCTGTCGATTTGACTCCAACTTGTATCTGTTAGGACCTCCCTTTTATAATTCTCTTTGGGTGGGATATGACTGCAGCCTAACCCTTTAAAACTATTGCTGAAACCAGCAGCCTGTTTTGCAGGCTGTGGTTTCTACGCTTTGCACATTTTTTTTTCTTTTTGCCCGAGGTGAGATTCGAGTGGCTTTTAGGGCCAACATCCTGTTTTTGAATTTGACAGCTTTGCACATAGCACTCTGTATTGTACTTTAACATTGGTCACTCTAGCACCCACTATGAAGAGGTTCAACAGGATGGAGGATCTTCAACAGGCCTGAATTTTACAGTTAAGCCCACAAAAATATTATTCTGTGAAGTGCTGAACACCTTCATTATCTACTGAAGTCAATACAAGTTGATTTTCACAGGAAGCAACCATCACTATTCAAAAGCCATTAAGGAATCATTTCAATCTCCATGGGTCACTCTGTGAAAGATGTGTCTGTTACAGTTCTTAAACAGGAATTCTAAGAGTTAGAATCCATATGCAAATTTGATACCATTAACTTGTGTTTGAATAGAGACAGGAACTTGCTTTCTCATTGCAAACAGTGAATCTCACCTTTCTCAATCTCACCACTTCCTGGCTATGTCTACACTTACAAAAGCTAGTTTGAATTAGTTAATTTGAACTAACTAATTCGAACTAATTTTAGTTAGTTCGAATTAACTTAATTTGAACTAGCATGGCCCCACTAGAATGGTAGTTTGAACTAGCCATGGCCATGCAGGGCACTTGCTTAGTTCGAATCAGTCAGTTGCAGGAAGGTCCATCTGCCGATTAGTTCGAACTAAGCAGTTAGTTCGAACTAACATGGCCACATTGGATTAGTTCGAACTAACTAGTTCGAATAATCAAATTTATTAGTTCAAATTAAGGAAGCCCTTAATTTGATCTAATGGAAGCCTAGTGTGGCCAAAGCTTAAATTAGTTCAAATTAAGCTTCCTTAATTCAAACTAACTTGCAAGTGTAGACATAGCCTGTGATATGTTGTTCCACACTGTTTGAATCTATACAACTTATCTGATTTGCTGAATTAATCTGACATGATGCAGTGAAGTGTAATCATGGGATTTATCTTTCCCTCCCATACTGTACGTTTTCCATTTTCTAGCATCTGACAAAGTGGGATTTCGTCCACGAAAGCTCATGCGATAAATAAATGTGTTAGTCTTTAGAAGTGGCACAGGTATCCTTGTTTGTTTTGCTGAACTAGACTAACACAGCTACCCCTTTGGAACTATATCATTGTGTTTCAGTTACTACTACTATGCTCTAGGTTTTATTGTCTAAACTTGATGCTATAGAAATAGCAGTTACCGAACTTACATATTTTAGTAGTACTGAACCTGTCCAATACAATTAGATGTAGATACATATCTGAAAAAAAAGTGCTGAGTATTGTAGCAGTGTTGGTCTCAGGATATTAGAAAGACAAGATGAGTGAGGTAATATCTTTTATTAGACCAACTTCTGTTGGTGAGAGACAAGCTTTTCAGCTTATATAAGTAAGCTCAAAGCTTGTCTCTCTTATCAACAGAAGTTAGCCCAATTAAAGATATTACTATCTTTCCTCAGAAATATTGAAACAGTCTTAATGTAAAACCTTAGGAAATCCAGAAATTGGGCTTGTATTAATGAATGGAAAATCAGTGTCCCTCGGTATCTGCCTCATTCTTTTTAATAGATGTATCGCATAGCATTGAAATTATTATCATTAATAATTTTAAATGTCACATAAAGAATAAATGCAAATCACATCAAAACTTAACAAGTCTGTTAAATTTACTCTGTGCTTTAATAGGCTCTGTTAATGAATACAAAACTAGTCATTATCACAACATAAAATATTAAATTGACACATTAAATATAGTAGTTTTGTTTCTATTTGTTATGACCTACTCAACTGACATTTGCTTGAAGTATTTTTAACACCAAAGACAATCAATAATTTTGAATTCACAGGAACCAAAGACATCAAAGGCTTCTCAAAGTGAAACATTTTAAAGAAAATGCTCCATTAAAATGTAAAAATTCTTTTATCAAGTGTTCACTATTAAAAATCTGAACTCTAACAGCAAAATTGTACCTATGTGACCCTCAATACAGATCACAAAATTTTGCTTTCTTTATTTGGGGAGAACTCCCTCTGCTATCATTGTCAAGGGAAGTTCTGCACATGTCGTCTAGGAGAACAGAGTACCAACATCAGGATCCATCATATGGATTGTATACATAAATGGCACAATTAAGTTATAGATAAACAAAAATGAGTCAAAGCAAATATAATAGGTGAGGAGCATGCTTGTGAAATAAAACATTTTTACATAGGCAATACTAAAATATGCAATTTTGTATTTCATAGCAGTAACCCAAAGGAGCAGCTAGAGAGGTAAGAGGATAAATAGGAGAGGATAGTACTGTAGAAGCCAAAAGGATATGACTCAGAAGGAGATGATCTACAGGGTCAAAAGAAACAGAAGGATGAGAAAGGTGTAAAGGCCCCAAGGCTTGTCCAGTAAGTGGGAATTAGAAGCCTTTGTGAGAATGATTTCATTGGAGTGGAGATGTCAGTCAGAAAGCGGAGTGAAGAGGATCCAGGATAGCTGTCTGCAACTTTATACATATGTTATAATCACTAAGGATAACAAGCATTTAATTTTTTTTTTTAAAGCACATTCCCAAAAAAGTAGTACCTATGTACCTAAATACTTATGTGACAGGAAGCTGGTTTTAGGATAATTTACATTTAAAAAAAAAAAACCAAAAAACCACAGAAAGATGTCCTAGGAGAATCAACAAAATTCCAAATGCAATTTCATAACTTTGTTCAAAATAATAACTAGATGGTATGCTGCTTTTTATTTGATTTGAATTGACAGCAAAAAATTCTCATTTACTGTCATTTGGTGCTTTATTGGGTGACTTGTGATTTGTTATCAGCTATCTCAATTGCTATATCATTCTGTATTCAAATAACGGACAAGTGACACGTGTTATGAAAGCTGCATTTTGCTAAAAAAAAAACCCAAACTATTCTCTTCATCTTGAAAACCTTTGGCAGTATTTACATTTGAAATTAAACCAAACAACAAACATTTATTTTAATATGTATAATGAAGTCCAATTTACTACCTGGACTTAACCTTATGGAACATACAATCCATGTACTTTATGTGCTGATTTCTCTGAAGCTACAGTAGATGAATAGTGATGCTACCAAAAATACCTATTTCTGATGATTAGTACTCAGGTAATGGTGTCAAATCAGCATATGAATTCCAACTCTGCAGTTTTATATACCGATTTGACACCATTGCCTTCGGGTTAAATAGGGATTTCAGTTGGTTTTCTTATTGCAAACACGTGATTTTGCCCTCTTTTTACATTCCCTCCCTCAAACATGCTGTTCACACTATTTGAATCTAAACAACTGCTTTGATTTGCTGTAACAGTCTGACCCGATCCTATGACTTACACTTTCCTGCATTTATTTTCCTCCCATTCTATAAGTTCTCTATCTTCAAGTGTCTGATGAAATGGGATTGTCTCCCACAAAAGCTCATGTGATAAATAAATGTGTTAGTCTTTAAAAGCGCCACAAGACTCCTTGTTTGTTTTGCTGAACTAGACTGACACGGCTACCTCTTTTGGAGCTACTCAGATATTGTTGTTGCTGAAGCGTTATACTTGAAAATGCTACCAAAGAAGCAATGCATTTTTCTCATTAATTAGTGAATAATATCTTGGCTTCAATCAAAATTAATTGGCTCACATTTACTGCTGCATTTGTTATTTTAGGAGGAGAGGTGACACAAAGGCCCATTTGTGGTTCACTACTCTATATTGGGAATTCTTGCCAGGCCTGACATCCTTCCTATGTGTCACACACTGGGTATCATGCTATTTAAAAGGTGATATATAGTATATCATTTGATATCTAATAATACACTGGTCATTAATGTCACAGGGAAATGTTTGTAACAACTCGGTAGGTGAAATTATGGCTCTTCTCTGATACTATGTCCTGAAGTTTGTAAATAGACAAGTGACAAAACAGGTTTCTTCTGTATAAACAGAAAAATAAATATAGTGGCAGATGCTCTGTCCATGAAAGAGGCTCTGACCTGCTGCCTCCAGGCCAGCCAGTGGCTACCCTTCTGGCGGCATTATAAAGGGGAAGGTGTGGCATATGAGACAATGAGTTTTAGCTGGCCTGACCAATTCAGTGTACCCCAGCTCACAATGGTTATAATCTTTATCTAAAAGGTGTCATGTAACAAGTCATTGGAAAGCTAATAACTCATTGATCACTGATGTCCTTGTATGATGTATGTACATGATTTGTATTAAGAGTCAAGAAACTATGATGGAATGATGACTAAAATGTGTTTATGCCAGGTATGTCAGGGGTAATTGGTAAACATATCTGCTCTAGACAAAGGAATTTGTATTTGCTTCTCTGACCAGCCCAGTCATCAGGCAGAGACAACAACGGTCCATTTACATATTAAGTAAATAAAGCTATCAAGTTAACAAGCAGAGGAGCACACAGCTTCCAGCAGAGAAGAGAAACTTTATGTGAGCTCTAAAGACAGGGGACTTGTACTTCAAGTGATAAGCAATTGAATCAACTGACTGAACACTGTATTATAAAAGTTTATTGATTTATATGTTTTAGAAAAACCTATGACATAGTGATGATCAATATCACTCTAAAATGTATGTTTTAACATTATATAGGGAATTGTGGATGTTCAATGATGGTGTGCTTTATCAAACAAAGGGGAAATGGGTCTTTTCTAGTCAGGAGAGAATGCCACCACTATTTACCTGCCTCCTGTAAACCTGTAAACTTTATCTGTAAACTGAGCTCAGTGAATTCAAACAATGGAAGCCACATTTGCATACAAGGGGATTGGAAGCCCATAGGAAGGAAAAAATAGCATGAGATCATCCTGCCTCCTGAAATAAGATCACTAAACTTTGGAAGCAAGAACAAAAGCCATCTTTGGCATCCATCACTCTACAGGCACAAAGAAACAGATCTCTCGCAAGCTGAGAAAGATGGGTCCTGCAACCACGCAAGGGCTGAAGACTCTGGGGCTATGTCTACACTTGCACTTTTAAGTCAACTTTAACTAAGTCAACTTAGTGTGTCTACACTTAAAATTAAAGTCGACTTAAAGGGGAACTTACAAATTTGACCTAGAGCGTCCACACTGGATGCTCTAGGTTGACTTTTTGGGGCTAGGGGGACCTTGGGCAGGTCCACGGTGGCGGGGGGCACCCCTTGTGTGCAATGGGGCAAAGGGGGACAGGGACCCTGGCAGGGCATAGCCCTGTGTGTGTGATGCTGTCTGGATTTAGGGAAGCATTTATGATATTATTTTCTATTCATATATCCTAAATGCTCTATAATCCATAGATGCTATGTCATGTTTGGTATCAATAGAAAGGTAGTAATTTGCTGGGAATGATTATATAGTTTATGGCTAGAAGTTAGTTTAGTTAGGAATTTGGTGTTCTATCTATACTTTAACTTGTGTGATTTTATGGAAATGTCTGAGAGAGGCGGTTGTGTCCAACCATTGTGTCCTTAATGTTTAGGAATTTTCCAGCTACAATAGGCCCAGGGAGTAAACTGATGAGCCATTAAGGACACAATGGGCCCATATCACCTGGCACATTCGTTAACATTAAGGAGACAATGGTTTGACACAGATGCCTCTCTCAGACATTTCCATAAAATCACGCAAGTTAAAGTATAGATAGAACACCAAATTCCTAACTAAACTAACTTCTAATCGAAATACAATTCCTAGACATAAACTATATAATCATTCCCAGCAAATTACTACCTTTCTATTGATACCAAACATGACATAATTCCTATGGATTATAGAGCATTTAGGATATACGAATAGAAAATAATATCATAAATGCTTCCCTAAATCCAGACAGCATCACACAGGCTCTGCCCTGCCCTTTGGGGGGCACGCCAGGCTCCCCCCTGTACGCCCCCAGCAGGGAGGGCATTGGTGTAGTCCTGGGGTAGCCCTAAGTCAACTTAGGGCTACCCCATGTCTACACTGGCTTAATTGTCTACACTGGCTTTAAAAAGTCGAATTAAGCCTTAGGTTGAGTAAAAAGCAGGTTTAATAAAGTCGACTTAATTTTCATTAAGTCAACTTTATTTTCCTTAAGTCGACTTAAGCAAGCTGCTTAAGTCGACTTAAGCAAAGTATAGTGTAGACGCAGGGTAAATTAAGTCGACTTAAGCAAGCTTAAGTTGATTTAATTTACCAATGTAGACGTAGCCTGGAAACTGACTATAGGAGAGAAACTGCTTAAGCGAAAATTCTTCACTTAGGAAAACAAGGGAAACTAGCTTTTATACTTCTATGGAAGGTCCAAATGGAGGAAAAGTCAGCTATGGCTGAAACAAAGGAAGTTTGGTAAGAGAAATCATTTTGAACAAAGCCCAAGTAAGTTTAAGACTTTTAAATGTGTTATATGTTTCCACTTTTATTTGCTTGTAACCATCTCTACTTTTAGTTCTTTTATTTAGCATCCTTTTCCTATGTCCTATTGTTAATATTGTTTTATTTTTCTAGAAACCAACTCAGTGCTATGATTGAAGGGAATCCTGTGTTTATCCCAGTTAAATTAATAAACTGTAATGGGTTTTTGTCTCTTTAAAAGAGCAATGAGCCTTTATTATTTCTCTTAACTGCCCTGGACTGCGCTGGCCACGTCTTGGTGCACAGTTTTTGGGATCTGCAGGGATGGGAGTGTGTTGGGGTCACCTTGTTTGTTGTTACTAAAGCTGGTGGAAAGCAAAGCAGGCCTGGTGGAAAAGAGACAGCCTGCTGGAGTCAGAGGTGCAGAACCAGGGTTCTCTAGCACAATGGCTCTCCACCTTTTGTATGTCACAACACACTTGGTGGCATGTGTGACCCTACAGGACACATCAGCCCCCACGCCAAGACTGAATCCAGCCCCCAGCCCAGGTCTCCACAACACACTTACCACTGTGTGGCGACACAATAATGTGTCCCAACGCAGTGGTTGAGAACGCAGTGGTTGGGCTGCGTCTACACTTGTAAATTAAGTCGACTTAAGCTTGCTTAAGTCGACTTAATTTACCATGCGTCTACACTACACTTTCCTTAAGTTGACTTAAGCAGCTTGCTTAAGTCGACTTAAGGAAAATAAAGTTGACTTAATGAAAATTAAGTCGACTTTATAACACCTCCTTTAAATTCAACTTAAGGCTTAAGTCAACTCCCTAGAGTCGACTTAAGCCAGTGTAGACATGGGGTAGCCCTAAGTCGACTTGGGGGGGATGGAGGGGGGACACAGGGGGAGCCTGCCATGCCCCCCACAGGGCAGGGCAGAGCCCTGCCCACCCTGCCTCTATGCCCTGCCAGGGTCCCTGTCCCCCTTTGACCCATTGTACCTATGTACAATAGGGCAAAGGCTGAGCCCCCTGGCACTGGGCAAGGGGTGCCCCCCCTTCCCCCGTGGACCTACCTTGGTCTCCCTAGCCCCTAGAAGTTGACTTAGGTGTCCAGTGTGGACGCTCTAGGTCGACTTTGTAAGTTCCCCCCAAAGTCGACTTTAATTTTGACTAAGTTGACTTAGTTAAAGTCGACTTAAAATTACAAGGGTAGACATAGCCACAGATACTAAGGGTATGATCTGAATGTTTGTTTGCTGGCTTCTTCCACCTAGCTTATGAGCTTCAACAGCAGGGCATTTCAGACACACAAGGCTACAGGTCAGTAGTGACAAAACCCCTCACTGGCTTGAATTGCACCAGAACCCCATGACACGGGGATCAACCTTTTAAGTGCTTTGCACATGGAGATCATGTTGACTTTAATGTGAGCTCCTTGTACTAAGCATTTGGAGGATTGGAATGAATTTATAGTGTAGTACTGACCTGGAAGCTACAGATGAATGGACATGGTCATTGAACTACTCACTCACTCATTCACCCATAACATTTGTCCCTCCTGAATAGGATTGTCCTACTGTTGGAAATTTTTATGCTAGGCAGAATAGTTCCAAAGGGTTTTTCCAGCAAATCTATAACAAAGACCCCTCCACCCTCAAGTTCGTACCACTTCTGCGTCTGTCACCAGGAGCAACAACTCATACAGCAGAATCAGTGAAATCAAACGACATTTATTGGGAGCTAACAAAGAAAAATAGCTTAGTGGTTAACACAGTGCAGGTAACGAAGCCAGGGCTCAAATAATAACCCTGCGAAGTAACACAATAATCAGTACATCACCATCGATGCCTTCAACACAAGTAAGAATCAGGTCAGGATCTGAATCAGGACACCAATAGGACAGGACACCAGAGGGACACAGGTAAGCAGAGCTCTTCTATCTCCTTTTTTCTTTCCTTTCTCTTCCTTCTCTCCAATGCTTAGAAAGTAACAAACAATTGCACGCCACACATCCACTCAGAAAGACAGCCCCGAGGCTTGTCCCCCTTGGTCTTATATCCACCCCAGTTGCTAGGCAGACTATCTGTCTCCTTTCCCTCCAAAATTGAAAAAGGTAGGAAAAGACCGTAAAGACAGGTCCCCAACATGGTGTTTGGTCTGTCCTTTTCTGGCATCAAGATGGTGATTACCCCCTATTCAACATGAAACCTGTATTTAATATCAACACTACAAACTTTCATTCGGTTCTTAATGCTGAAAGCAGGACTGCTACCATCATGCATGTTACTGTAAATCTTGTAAATTTCATTCTGTGCCAGCAGGAGGAATTACTCCTCTAACAATCTATCCTAAAGAACAAGAAAAAAGAAACATGCTTCAGGTAAAAAATGAAAGTTTGCACTTCTAAGCTGACTGTTGACTCTAAAGGATACAGGTGTAGTACAGATATAAGATAAGTAGGGCAAACAAAAGAAAACAACACACTATCTCCCCCACCACCTGTCCACCAAGGCCTGGTCTGCAATTAAGTTTCATCAGTATAACTATTTTGGTTAAGAGAATGATTTTTTTTTACTGACACAGTTATGCCATTAAAGAGTCCTAGCCTGTGTCTATACAATCGAGACCATAACAGCGTAGCTGTATCAGTGTAGCTATGCCAGCATAACCCTATAGTGTAAATTTAGCCACTATCTCCCCTAACAAAGTTAGCTGGGTCAACAGAAGCATTATTCAATCAACATAGCTGGGTTTACGCTGGGAGTTAGATGAGAATAGCTATGTTGGTCAGGGTTGTGGTTTCACACCCATCACAACATAACTATGTTTGACCTAACTTTCAAATGTATACCATCCCCTAGGATGGTCTACACTGGAAAGTTGCATTAGCACAGCTACGTCTCTTAGGAGTATGAAAAATCCACACCTTTGAAACATATATCTATGGCTAACCACACCCTAGATGTAGACAGTGCTATGTCAACGGAAGAATTCTTATAATATTCTAGCTACCACTTCTCAGGGGCTATGCCTACACTTGAAAAGTTAGGTCGACTTTATGATGTTGACTTAAAGTGGACCTTATTAAGTTGACTTAACAAAAGTCAACTTAACTTTTCAAGTGTAGACGTGGCCCCTTAATAAAGTCGACTTAAGCGCTATTTCGAATTAAAACGAGGTGTTATTAATTCAAACTAACTTTTCCTTAATTCGATTTTAAGGAGCTGCTTAAGTCGAATTAAGGAAAGCCCAGTGCAGACACTGAGTAAATTAAGTCAACTTAAGCCTCCTTAAGTCAACTTAATTTCTAAGTGTAGATGCACCTAGGGAGGTGGATTACCTATGCCAATGGAAGAACCCTTACACTAACCGTTGGAGTTTAAATATAAACATACATACCCTTTGTGTAGCTATAGCTATACTGATATAAGCACATTTCTACTGCTAAAACTGTGTCTGCATTGGAGAGGGGTTGCTATACTGACAAAATTAAGTGGAAAAAAATAAAGTGTATAGAAGACCTAAGTTTGCCAAGCATCCTGATTAGTGCCAACTTTGGTGAAAAGTTAGATGGTACAGACAGCTGCTCACTAAAAACAGGGGATATTTTCAAAAGCGCATCACTGACTTTGTCTCTGAAGTCTCATTTTCAAAAGTAACTTAAGAGTAAAAGTCCAATAGACTTTCCATGGGATATAGGCTCCTAAGTGCCTAAGTCACTTTTCAAAATGGGACTTATGTGCTTCTGAAACTTTTATCCTAAACCAATTATTATTACTATTACTACTACTACTATATAGTTACTATTATTTATTTACTGTGTTAGCACCTAGGATCCTCAATTATGGATCAAGATGCCATTGTACTTGGCCCAGTACAAACATGGAACAAAAAAGAAAGCGCTGACCAACAACTCATTCTCATACAAATGCTCTGAATGGCCACAAGATGAAAGAATTTTCACCATTATCTCTAGTAATTGATCCCTCAATCAATCAAAGTGATTCTTCTGTTTCTTTTACTTTTTAATGCCAATTTCATTTAAATTAATTCTGTTTTTCCCCTCAACTCTTAAGTAAAATAGCCACAAAGACCAATTCATAAGTATAATTATACAGTTTTTATCCATTGTTGAAATTAACAAGATTTTTAAAGAACAAACTTCTTTCTGGTAAAAATGCTACTAAAATAAAATTATAAACAATTATTGGAAATATATGGTAATAGGAAACATTAAATTTGTCCCTTAAACAGGTTTATTGCTTTATCGTACACTTGGATGAAGATTTGTCTTCAATAGCTTTGACATAACATCAAATTTATTTAGTTTATAGAAACAATTATTTTTCCCTGTCAGCTACACAGAATTGTATTTGTTTAACAGGTGTACTTTATCAAACATTATTCTGACAAAAATAATTTGTTTCAGTAAGTTAAGATCTACTACTACATATATAGACTTCACTGTTCATTATGATTTAATTCTCAAAAGCTTCTAATTTATCAAGCCTCTGTACTGTACATAAGTGGAACCATGTGGAATAGAGAACCTCACACACATTGTGCTGCTGCCACTTGTGTGTTATTTACAGAAAATTGGTGTTCTTCAACATTTTGGCCTTATAGTAATTTTCAGTGTAGCAAAATACATGAGGAAGTAATACTGGACACATAAGGGTGCGCCTGTGACCACATGTAGTAGAATCTTTGGGTATGTCTACACTAGCAATTTAGCTTGATTTAAGGACCCTTAAATTACTCCCTGTCTACACCAGACTTTCATTAAGTTGACTTAAGAAATTCCTTAAGTTGACATAAAGAAAGCGTAGGTCGACCTAATAAGAACCGCCCATTAGGTCAACCTAACTCCTTAAGTTGACTTAAGGACAGTGTGGATAGGGAGTAACCCTTAAGTCGACTTTATTAAGTCGACTTAAGGCCAGTTAAGTCAATTTTACCAAGTGGACTAAGTCGACTTAACTTTTTCTAGTGTAGATATAGCCTTTCAGAACAAAAAAGCTTTTTAAGTGTGGCCAATTTAAATAGGAGGAAGTATAGTTCCATAATCTGAGATCTGCACCAAGCTCGCTGATACATATTAATTGTTATGCAAATTAATTTCTGCCACCAAGACCATGTCATTTTGTTTATAAGATTTCACTGTGGCAGATACTGCCCAGTAACTTCCAGCACCCTTTAAACATGCACAGTTCATATATATGTGATCATGCTCATGCCTACTACAGTTTTAATCATTAAAATCATATAACTAGGTGCTACAACTGTTCGTGAGTGAATCACATGAATGCCAAGACCTGTGGATTTCTAATTTGTAGCACATGCAACATGATACACTCTTAATGATGTCTTTTTGTCCTATTTCATCCCCTGTGTAGCTTTCCCTGGAATGAAGGCTTGCACTGTTATTGCATTGGTGTATCTAAGGGTGCGTCTACACTTACAAGTCAGGTCGACTTAAGGAAGCTTAAGTCGATCTAACTCACTCCATGTCCACACTGGGCTTTCCTTAAATTGACTTAAGCTGTTCCTTAAGTCAACTTAAGGAAAAGTTAAGTCGACTTCTTAACACCTCGATTTACATCAATTTACTGCTTAAATCGACCTTATTAGGTCGCCTTAAGCCAGTGTGGACAGCGATTAGCACCTAAGTCGACCTTATTTAGTCGATTTAAAGTGTTAAATCGACTTAATAAGGTTGAAAAGGGGCTATGTCTATACTTGAAAAGTTAAGTTCACTTTTGTTAAGTCGACTTAACTTTTCAAGTGTAGAATAGCCTAAGAGACTTTAGTAGTCAAAGGGCCTTATGCAAATCCTTTAAAAATCTACAGGAAACTTACCATTGACTTCAGTAGCCTTTGGATCAGTGTCTCCTTGAAAACTATTTTCACATGCAAGTGTGGTGGCAGAGAGAGCAACGTGACTTTTTAATCTCTTGCTAGCTAAGTCATTTTCAAAAGTCATGTCAAAATTCTTTCTAGTAAAAATGTTGAAATGGCAATGTGAAACCACAGGCACCAGCAAATCCTGTAACGTCAGCCTTAAGCTTCACATTTTTCAGTCTCAGTTATCCAGAGTTCAACTGATGTCAGAGTTCTTGGGTTAAGTAGCTGCTACACATGAGTGCGTCCCTTATCAACCACTGCTCGGGTAGCTTAAGGGAGGAAAAGATGCCTCTTTGACAGCTGCTGCATTTTCTCTGCCAACACAAGTATCAAATGATTAGCAGCACATCATGACACAGGAACTGGGGCCCTATCAATGATGCAGTATCTACATATTTCAAAAATAGTGGGAAATGTTGCTCGTTTTATTTTTTTCTCTTATCTGTCTTTATACCCCGTACATTTCTTCAAGTTATAAGTTATATGGAATACCATTGCTAGTGATAGCATCTGACTTTTGGACTCTTCTCTCTCTTCCTTCCCAAATCCAGTTTGTCTCTTAATAAATCAAGTCACTTCTTCATCCTTAATATCACCAAATTCACTCTTTCCTCACTGTTCCAGTCCTTAAACACTTGTCTGCGCACTGATTACTGTAAATATCTCTTTCAACTGTTCCCTTTCTACTGTATTGCTAAATTCATCTCTCTCTCTTGCTGTTCTGACCATGTGATTTCTTCCTTGAATCCTTTAGCTTCCTGTCTTTAACCCCATATCATTCAAAATTCTATTCCTGGAATTATCTTGCCCTCTTTTCTTTGCTAATATTTCTTCTTTTCATATGCTATACTCTTTCCAGTCCTTCTGCCTTCTCACTTTTTTATTACCATCCTCAGTTTCATGCTTTCTGGCATGCTGCCTCTCTAGATGTTTTATCTAATTACTTCAACTGGTATCTGGGCAGCTATGGTCATCTGGTCATCTAAATACCTATTTGAAATCCACTTCTTCCACAAAATTTTTCTACAATGCAACTACAATACTTAAATGATATCAAATGTCATTTTCTGTGGATTCATGGCTTACACACATTTTTTTACACACTGTGTCATCTGCTACCACCAGATCTGCAGTTCTATGAGAAGATTAGGTCCCTAATACTATGATTTGGGTATATCAGTATCCCTTTTCCATATATATTTTTATGAAGAACAGAAACAAAAGGACCCAAGAATTATAGAAGCCTTCTTGGGAAGAAAATCAGTTTTGCGGTGGAAGGCTTGTAAAGCACAGAAATGCTTTACACACAAATAATATTCTTTACACAGAAAACGAATAAAGTTGTGCCAGATTTCTTTGAGACAGCCAGGTCTTGATTCTGCACCTTTAAAATGAATGAGAGCTTTTGCACTGATTTAAAACAGCATTAGACCAAGTTCCAAAAGCTAATTCTGAGTATTTTAAATTAGTGTTACCAAGTCCCCATTACAGGAAATGATATTTATTCAGGCCAGCACTTAAGCAGCACATTAAAAGATGCTTAAGCAAATTCCTGAGAGTTGTCCTGAATCAGGCCCTAGCGCTCAAAATATATACCAAAATTATGTTTAGTCACTGATCTGGTGTCATATAGTGCAGACCTCCTGGCATTCAAGGAAACGATCTTCTTTTTCTCTTCTCTTCTGAGTAATAGACAAAATGTCTGTATCTCTCTCCCTACACATCTGTTTCCTGGTTTCTTACTAAATCTCTTATAATGAGAGTGGATTAGTTTAGTAAACAATATTTAATCCTTTCCTCTGTGTGCTGTCTTATGTTTCCCTCTTTCACTGTCTATTAAACATAAGCAGTCTTAGCACACTGGCGTGACTAAGACTAATAAGCTTTTCAGTCTCATTCACAAAATGAGAGACTACAAGATCTGTTTCTTACAAGGCTGGCAAAATAGAAAAGAAATTAACACTTTGCCTTTTGGCAGGTAGCTTATATTCTGCATGAACAATTTAAAAATGTTCTTTACATAAACATGTGTACTGCTGTACACAAATAATACATATTATAAAAAAAGACATGTATCATGTTCATGTGCGTTCTATTTACCAAACTTTCTTTTCTTTGAAACTTGATGCATGTACAATAATACAAAGATTACAGGCATCCATAAATAGTACACTTTGGCATAGCAGCAACTAATTTTTGTTGAATGGAATTCTAAGCAAGTGGTCAGAGGGCCATTTTGACTTACGTCTCAATAGGTAATGTGTGAATAACTTAGAGTTCTCATGTTTTTAATTAATTTAAATATATATAACTCCACCCGATTTAAGCCTCTCACAGTTTGTTTAAATTCATCTGAAAATTATCATGATTCATATATCACTGATTTTATCCAAATGTCTACTGCTGAAGAATAATGAGATAACTACTTTATATGACAATCGCACATCTAAATATGCATTTTATTTAATTGTTCTTGCACTGAAACTGCATCCTGTTCCACAGGTGTGATAAATCCCTGATGCTTAACTAATTTGTATACAATCTGGCAATTTTGCCAAATTCATCATAGTGTAAATCTGCTTATGAAATGTAAATTGATCTGAATATTTAAAATGGCTGCTACTCTGTATATACCATGTAACCATCTACAACACAGCCTGTAGGTTCCCTCCAGAAGCCTCTGAGTACTGTCACATTCTTTCCAGCTTATTGCAACTCTTGTCCCCGCTACCATTCCTGACCCCCAATAGCATTTCCTTTCTGAGGTCACTGATGGGAAGCCTCAAGGAGTTGCAGGAGGCAAGGGAAGGTAATGAGGAGAGAAGATGCAGTAAATGGAAAAGAGAGAAGAGATGCACCGGGAGGCTGCATCCTGTAGAATGTTGCTGTGACTATTATTTCTGCCATTTTAAGTATCCAGATCAGGTTTATGTTTCTTAAAACTCTCTTTTGTGTGTTTTAAAAAATCTTGACAGTGGTTAAGCCAGTGGTACCTCTTCCTATCATGTTGACTAATATTGTCTTATTGTTTCCTTGCATTCCCCTGTCTGTATTTATCCACCTGTTGTTTCTTTTCTCCATAGGACCATGGTCCATGACAAGATCTCCTATGCACTACAATTAGATGAATAATACATAATAAAAATTATCATACACATACTTAAATTAATAAGATAAGAGTACTGTGAAAAAGTTGGGAGGAATGGGAGAGGAGAGAAGATGTCTGTACACAAAGGTAAC
>ML685903.1:8904077-8969607 GCA_007922175.1 Pelusios castaneus
TTGGGAGGAATGGGAGAGGAGAGAAGATGTCTGTACACAAAGGTAACAGTGCAGAAGTCTCATTTACCAAATAAGGACTTCTGATAATAATCAGTCATACAAATATTTTCTCTCTCTCTAGCCTCATCTGATACCAGAGGTTTATAAGAACCTCAGTAAACTAAATCACTTCCACCCATCATGGTACCTCCTTAACCTGCTTTCCTTCCCTAAGCAATAGTTACTAGGTAACACTTGTTGCTCTCGGTATGTCTACACTAGCAATTTAAATCGACTTAAGGACCCTTAAGTTGACCTAAATTACTCCAAGTCCACACTGCGCTTTCATTAAGTCAACTTAAGAAATTCCTTAAATCGACTTAATGAAAGCTTAAGTCAACTTAATAACTACCCCTCCTTAGGTCGACTTAAGCCTTAAGTCGACTTCTTAAGTCGATTTAAGGACAGTGTGGATGGGAAGTAACCCTTAAGTCCACTTTATTAAGTTGATATAATGTCAGTGTGGACACCTATGTCCAATGTTAAGTTGACTTAATAAAGTCGACTTAAAAGGAGCCACCTTGTTAAGTTGACTTAATAATGTTGACTTTAAGTCGATTTAAAGTCAACCTTATTAAGTCAACTTAACAAAGTCAACTTAACTTTTTTTAGTGTAGACATATCCAGTGTGGTGGGAAAAATAGCTGGGAAAAAGGAAGTTGGCTCTGGATCTAGCATTTATATACACAAAGAATGCCAAAGACCCAACCCCAAGCTAGCAAAAGTAAACTAATTTCATCCCTATTCTAGACCCGCCAAAGTCAACATTGATTATGCTTCTGGATCTGTAAATTTTCTTTCATTTTTATTTCCTCGCTCAATCATATAATAGAAAGATTCTAAGAAATAATTATGCAGGCCATTTGATGATTAGGAATTATTTCTAGAAAAGGTTAGTACATATTTAACATGTAACTTTTTGATTTTGTGAGAATGTAGAATTCCTGTCTGCATTTAAAAAAAAGAGAAACTTTTTTTTTTTAAAGTGAGTTTGAAAAAATTGCCAGTCAACTGTTGCATGGAGATATTTGAAGATTCTAGATGAAAAACCTGTCAATAACTGAATAAACCAGCAGAAACTGTCACTGGATTCTACTAGGTAGATATTTCTAGGAGAGTAATACCGAAATGATAAACAAGGGACAAATCTTGCTCACTATATTTTCCCAAATGTGAATACAAACTCTCAGTACAATGCTTGGAAAATAACTGTAGTGTTGAAATATGAAAGAATAGCTTTGGGAAAACAAACAAACTTCCCCTTTCCCCACAACAAAAAACATACACCACTGAATCATGAAATACCATAAAATGTTACTACTCAAATATCTTGCCAAAAGTCAGCAGCTTATGTCCTAGAATTTTTAAAGTTAAAGATGTAGAAGGGAGAGGGGAGAAAGATCTAGTAGATCATCCTACTTTTATTTTTCATTTCACTTAGAAAACTTATAATGCATTGCCATTATTTGCTCAATTCTTTGCAGACCATGTCACCCCAAACTGACTATCTGAGATTTCTCAGAGGTCAAAAATTTGGAGGCAATGTGATCTAGTGGGTGGGGGACTTAACTTCAGTTTAGGAGATCTGATTTCTGATTCTGCTACTAATGTTGTCAAGGCTGTTTCCCCACTCTGACACTTCGAGTGCAGAAGGTGTGGGCCTGCAAAAAGCCTTAAAAATATTGGTCCTAAGCCTTGTCTTAAAACTCTCCTGAGGTATGTCCACACTGGAGGCTCTGTTAAGTTGACCTTGTTAAGTCAACTTAGAGAGTCCACACTGAAAACTCCAGTCGACTGCCAGGGTCCACACTAGCAGGTGCTAGGTCAACGGAGGAGTGGTGCATTGTGGGAAGCTGTCCCACATTGCACCAGGGCCTGGAGGCCAATTAGGTCGACTTAATAAGATCAACTTAAGCATTAAGTCGACCTTCAGAGGTGGTGTTATTAAATCGACCGAAGGAAGTGCTTAAGTCGACTTAATAAGTGCCTGATGTGGACACAGCAGTCTTTAGGTCGACTTAACCATCCTTAAGTCAACCTAAGGCTCTAGTGTGGACGTATCCCAGGGTACCATTTTCCTGGCCTTGGAGTAGTATTGCTTCCACCACCCAAAAGCAAAAACCTCTTAAAAACCCAGGAAGGCGCACTTAGGAATTCCTTCCTGTGAGGTACCCTCAGTCACCCTTATTCCTCCCTCAGGAGAGCGACTGAACCCCAGCTGTGATATCAGCTGAAAATGGAGCTGATTTCCCTTTAGTAGCTGGCTGTGCAGCCTGAGGCACATTCACAGAAAAGCTCTTGCCTTTTAGGACACAGAAACAAAATTTATATTAAAAGGATAAATGTTCTTTAATTAAAAGGATGGCTAAGGAACACAGAGAGTTGCTTCTCTGGGATTTAACTTGGGTAGTTACAGGATGGGGGGTGGGGAGTCCATGTGCTCAGCATAGAGGAATCCAAAAAAGAACCAAAAGAAATACCCTGAAAATGTCTAACTACACATTCCCTGGTCTATTCACGCATGCTTGGTTACAGATTTGAGCCTTCCTTTTAAGCCCGGATGTCACTGGATTCTCCAGGGCTAGCTGCCTGGCCTCCTCCTGATCCTTCCAGAAGCTCTGCTGCCACCAAACAGGAAAAAAGAAGGGCAGCTGCTCCAATTCAAAAACCTGCACACTGTTTCTATTGACTCTCCTGGGACTTCTCTACGACTCACTATTAACCCTTTCCTGCCCAAGGTTAATACAGATGTACTGTGTGATCTTGGGCAAGTTGTTTCCTCTTTCACCCTCTCTCTTTCTTTTCTCTTTAGACGTAAACTCTTCAGAGTGGAGAGTATTTTTTTCTATCTGTTTGTATAGTGCATGGGCTATGGGGTCCCATTTCGCCAAGGGCCTCTGGACAGATGCTATTGTAATACAAATAGTTAATAATATTTCAAACACATTTATTCTATTGGATTAGCTCTTAGATTAAACTAGACATGCAATTTATGTTTCAAAACATCTTATATTATCATTGCTAACCTAGGGTGCATCTACACTTGTAAATTAAGTCAGCTTAAGCCTGCTTCAGTCGACTTAATTTACTCTGCGCCTACATTACGCTTTCCTTAAGTCGACTTAAGCAGCTGCTTAAGTCAATTTAAGGAAAAATTAAGTCAACTTTATTAAACCTAGTTTAAAGTTGACTTTGCTGGCTAAGTCGACTTTAGAAAGTCGATTTAGCCAGTGTACATGTAGAATAGCCCTAAGTCAACTCTAAGTTGACTTAGGGGGCTCCAGGGCTTTCCCACTGCCCTCCCTGCCAGGGTGGCTGGCACAACCACAGCCTGGCATGCCCCCCCATGCCCCTATGCCTTGCTAGGGTCCCTGTCTCCCTTTGCCCCATTGTACCAAGGTACAATGGGGCTAAGGCTGAGCCCCCTGGCACTTGGCAAGAGGTGCCCCCCCCCCGCCACCATGGACCTGTCCCAGGTCCACCTAGCCCCTAGAAGTTGACCTAGCTGTCCAGTGTCGATTTTAGGTCGATTTTATAAGGTCCCCTCAAAGTCGACTTAAAATTTAAGTGTGGACATGCTATGTCGACTTAAATTAACAAGTGTAGACATAGCCCTAGAACAGTTACTAATATTATTATTAGCACTTACAGCATCCTTTTTTTTATTACTAACAGCATCAGCTACTGTAGCAGTCTTATTATTAATATTTTTCACTCTTTTCTTTACACCCACATCCATAAATCTGTTCTACCACATTTTTTGTTTAAAAAAAGGGACACCTTTTCAAATGAAGGAAGACGAGGTACATTTTCTAAAAGATTGATTTGTTTCTTATTTATATGTTTTCACTGTTATTTCCATTAATCATTTTAGGATTATCATATGTCATCTGATGAATTATGATGGTCTGTGTTCAAAGGACTATGTTGTGGAACTCCTGCCTTCTCCAGTGATATCCTGTCATTCCTTTCCATTCCATTCTAAGCTGTTCCCTAGAGCTGTTCCCCTAGAGCTGTTCCCCTAGAGATGTTCTCTTGTTAGGTATTTTTTTGTTTTCTGTTTTTAATTTCCTTGTACATATTGTCCTCAGCCATTTAATTCTTGTGTTAGGATTTCAATACTATCCCTATGCACAGAACAAGCATACTGTGTTAGTAATCAACTTTCTGTTGCCAATCCCTGCTTCCTAGGATATTTCATGCATAACTACAGTATTGGATGGCTTCTAATGTCTTCTGCCTTTGCACTACGAAAATGTTCTTATTAATGACTTTGACCCCTCCCCCTCTACAGCCACCTGCCAATAAAGACATCTACTGCTTGAATAATTAATGATACCATCTTAATTCCTAATCTGCTACCAAGAAGCACAGCCTCCTCACAGGTTCCATTCTGTTTTTCAGTTTGAGTATCCATAATGAAATGTTATACCAATGTAACATTAAGGTTCCAAGTTTAAATACAGAAAAGTAAGGAAATGAAAAAGTTACAGCTTTCAGGGCAACATTAATGTTGCAGCAATGCACATGTCTACTATTTCTGGTAGCTAGTTTGATTATGAAAGGTGCAATTATAAATACATTCCCTTACTACCATGCTTAGGAGCCTCTGTGACTTGACCACTGGTGCTGGCAGCTGCATAGTGAAAGAATGTTTCCCATCTTCCTTCTAAGGAGCAGATCTACCAGGCCTCAGGAAGAGGAAAAAGTGTTAGCTCACTTCCCAGCCCAGGACAAGGTAGGTAGATAATAGCAGAGTTCCAGGGCCTAGCTGACAGACTAGGAGAGGGGGTTCACAGGAGACAGTGCTTCTGCAGGCTGCACAAACTCAGGTCAAACTTTCACACTACCCAGCTGCTGTATATGGTCGTAGCAGAGTCTTGGACTTACCCTGATTTTAGATGGACTCCAATTTCTTTGCAAACTTTAACACAACCTTAACTGTCATATCAGCAAAGCCATAGGTGCTAGTGCAGCACAGCACTGTGATTATTTTGGCATAACTTGTTACGTAAGAATCTCTCTGTCACATTCCAGGGTGCAATCCAGATCAGGGAGGGATTGTGTCACGGCCTGCTCTGCAAATTTGAGTGCCTTACAGTGCTCTCCTGCTGTAGCTCCCACCATGGCCACTGACAAACAGCACACAGGTCACACACCAAGTATCTGTGTATAGCTGTAGTCCTGGTCCAGCAACTCTGAGCCGAGCAGCCTCACAGTAACACACACCGACCAAACTTCATTCTCCACCAGCATTGGTTACTACCTGCAGGGTGACACCAACACACTCCCAGTCCTGATTTTTCCCCCAAACATGTATTCTGCTCTGTCCAGTTCTCTCCTGGGCAGTTCAGATATTAGAGTTCCATTCCTACTAGAAGAGGTCCATATCCAACAACCAGCTACTTTAATGCAGTTACCAAACAGCTCAGCTTAAACACAACACTGGATTAGCTTTGATTACAAAATAAAACACATTGTTAACTATAAAGAGATAGATTTTAAATAAGTACAAATAAAAGATGTTAAAGTCAGTAACAGTTACAAGAGAAATAAAGATAAAATGTTTTCTAGGAGCTAAAACATAACAAACTAGATTTGGTTCAAGATAAAGTCCTTACCACATGTTCCGAGCAACATTGTTAACTGAATTATCATGTTAGGATCTCTACCAAAGTATAAAGGCTGATTCCTTTGTCTTTTACGTGAAAGAAAGAAAGAAAGAAAGAAAGAAAGAAAGAAAGAAAGAAAGTTCACTGGGATATTTTTGCCTCTAACTTTTATAGTCCAGTCACCATTTTCCTGATGGTTATTCCTAGATAAAATTCCTTCCTGGTGTGCAGATGGAGACATGAAGTCTCATGGTTAAAGAGTATGAACGTTATTGCTTCCTAAAATGCAAATCAATCTGTTTCTGCCCCTATACATTGCCAAAGAATGGCCATTTGACCAGGGATTAACAACTTTGATGACACCTGGCTAGAGTTGTCAGTCTGTTATTTGTCTTTGAGAAACTGGTTTACCCCCACTTGCTGCTCCAAGAAACCTCTTTACTACTTTTATGTAAACTGATGTAAACTAGAAACCTTCACACCAGGTTTGAATAGAGATCTCAAATGGCTAACTAATTACAAAAGGTGATTTCCTCTCTATTCCCCTTCTCAGCTCTTGCTTCCCTCTTCCACACTGCTTGAATCATAACAGCTTGTTACTTTGCTGAGATAGAATCATAGAATCTTAGGGTTGGAAGGGACCTCATGAGGTCATCTAGGCCAACCTCCTGCTAAAAGCAGGACCGCTCCCACTAAATCATCCCAGCCAGGGTTTTGTCTAGCCAGGCCTTAAATGTTTCCAAAG
This sequence comes from Pelusios castaneus, assembly GCA_007922175.1. Classification (NCBI taxonomy): domain Eukaryota; kingdom Metazoa; phylum Chordata; order Testudines; family Pelomedusidae; genus Pelusios; species Pelusios castaneus. The sequence goes on from ML685903.1 coordinate 8,910,474, forward strand.
ATGGAGATTCTACCACCACCCTAGGTAACCCATTCCAATGTTTCACCACCCTCCTAGTGAGAAAGTTTTTCCTAATATCCAACCTCAACCTCCCCAGCTGCAACTTGAAACCATTGCTCCTTGTTCTGTTCTCTGTTACTACTGCGAACAGCCTAGCTCCCTCCTCTTTGGAGCATCCTTTCAGGTAGTTCAAGGTTGCTGTCAAATCCCCCCTCAGTCTTCTTTTTTGCAGACTAAATAAGTCTAGTTCCATCAGTCTCTCCTCATAAGTCATATGTCCCAGCCCCCTAATCATTTTCATTGCCCTCCGCTGGACTCTTTCTAATTTGTCCACATCCTTTCTGTAGCAGGGAGCCCAAAACTGGACACAGTATTCCAGATTCGGTCTCCCCAGTGCTGAATATAGGGGAATACTCACATCCCTCGATCGACTGGCAACACTCTTACTGATGCAGCCCAATATGCCATTGGCCTTTTTGGCAACAAGAGCACACTGTTGGCTCATATCCAGCTTCCCATCCACCATAACCCCCATGTCCTTTTCTACAGTGCTGCTACTTAGTTGATGTGTTCCCAGCCTGTAGCAGTGCATGGAATTTTTCCGTTCTAAGTGCAGGATTTGAACTTGTCCTTGTTGAATCTCATGAGATTTCTTTTGGCCCAATGCTCCAATTTGTCTAGGCTAGCAGACTATTCTTCTGAATCTGTTTGAATTGACCTTGTGACCCACCCTTCTCTGTATGTATAAATACAACCAACATGCCACATTTTCATAGAATCATAGAATCATAGAATAATAGGGTTGGAAGGGACCTCACGAGGTCATCTAGTCCAACCCCCTGCTAAAAAGCAGGACCACTCCCCCTAAATTATCCCAGCCAGAATTTTGTCTAACAGAGCCTTAAAAATCTCCAAAGATGAAGATTCTACCACCTCCCTAGATAGCCCATTCCAATGCTTCACCACCCTCCTAGTGAGAAAGTTTTTCCTAATATCCAACCTTGACCTCCCCAGCTGTAATTTGAAACCATTGCTCCTTGTTCTGTCTTCTGTTACCGTCGAGAACAGCCTAGCTCCCTCCTCTTTGGAGCAACCCTTCAAGTAGTTGAAGGTTGCTATCAAATCTCCCCTCAGTCTTCTCTTCTGTAGACTAAATAAGCCTAGTTCCTTCAGTCTCTCCTCATAAGTCATGTGCCCCAGCCCCCTAATCATTTTTGTTGCCCTCCGCTGGACTCTTTCTAATTTGTCCACATCCTTTCTGTAGTGGGGAGCCCAAAACTGGACACAGTACTCCAGATGCGGCCTGACCAGTGTCGAATAGAGGGGAATTATCACATCCCTCGATCTGCTGGCAATACTCCTACTGATGCAGCCTAATATGCCATTGGCCTTTTTGGCAACAAGGGCACACTGTTGGCTCATATTCATCTTCCCGTCCACCATAACTCCCAGGTCCTTTTCTACAGCGCTGCTACTTAGCTGATCGGTCCCCAGCCTGTAGCAGTGCATGGGATTTTTCCGTCCTAAGTGCAGGACTTTGCACTTGTCTTTGTTGAACCTCAGGAGGTTTCTTTCGGCCCAGTGTTCCAATTTGTCCAAGTCTCTCTGGATCCTGTCCCTGCCCTCCAGAGTATCTACCATTCCCCCCAACTTGGTGTCATCCGCAAACTTATTAAGCACGCAGTCTATTCCATCATCAAGATCATTAATGAAGATGTTGAATAGAACCGGCCCCAGGACCGACCCCTGGGGCACGCCACTCGTTACCAGTTGCCAACCAGACATCGAGCCATTGATTCCTACCCGCTGAGCCCATTGATCTAACCAGTTTTCGATCCACCTTACGGTCCACTCGTCCAACCCATACTTCCTTAACTTGCCAACGAGAATGCTGTGGGAAACCGTATCAAAAGCCTTGCTAAAGTCAAGGTATATCACGTCAACGGCTCTTCCCGCATCCACAAATCCAGTCATCTCATCATAGAAGGATATCAGGTTGGTCAGGCACGATTCACCCTTGGTGAATCCATGTTGACTGTTCCTGATCACTCTATTTTCCTCCAAGTGTTTCAGGATGGATTCCTTGAGGACCTGCTCCATGATTTTCCCAGGGATTGAGGTGAGGCTGACCAGTCTGTAGTTCCCCGGATCCTCCTTTTTCCCTTTCTTAAAGATAGGTACTATATTTGCCTTTTTCCAATCCTCCGGGACCACCCCCGTTCGCCACGAGTTCTCAAAGATAATGGCCAGCGGCTCTGCAATCACTTCCCCCAACTCCCTCAGCACCCTCGGATGCAGTTCATCCGGCCCCATGGACTTGTGCACATCCAATTTCATTAAGTGTTTCCTAACCTGACTTTCCATCACCGAGGGCCACTCTTCTCTCCAGTCCGCGTTACCCCGTGTAGTAGCCTGGGAGCTGGCCCGCCCTGTGAAGACTGAAGTAAAAAAAGCATTGAGTACTTCAGCCTTTTCCGCATCATCCTCCACGAGGATGCCTGCCCCATTCAGTAAGGGACCTACACCACCTCTGATCCTTTTCTTGTTGCTGATATACTTATAGAACCCCTTTCTGTTATCCTTCACATCTCTTGCTAGCTGCAACTCCAATTGTCCTTTGGCCTTTCTGATTTGATCCCTGCAGTCCCGAGCAATATCTTTATACGCCTCCCTTGTCATCTGTCCAAGCTTCCACTTCTTGTAAGCTTCCCTTTTATGTTTCCATTTCATGTAGCTGATGAAGTGGGATTGTGCCCACGAAAGATTATGCAATAAATAAAATGTTGGTCTTTAAAAGTGCTACAGGACTTCTTTTTTGTTTTGCTGAAATAGACTAACAGGGCTACCACCCTAGAACACATTCCTTTGTTTAGGATAGTCATGTATAACTGCTCTGTGGGTTTGAACATGTGCTAAAAATACCATAACTTTACTTATAATTTGCTACATACATTTCACCATGATATTATTGGTGAGTGCATTGTTAATTTTTAAACAGTACCTCATATTTTTCACGAAGATTACTACAACAGGATGTGAACATAGGTGTGCATTTGGTCACACTCTCCCAAAAACTGAGTGCAGGCTTGGGAGCAGATAGGGCTAATGCAAGTGTGGGGACAATACCAAACATGGAGGAGACCTTATTATCACAGGTAGAGGGAACTACACAAGAGAATCTGTGTTATTGTGTACCAGGAAGGATTAGGTTCAGGAATTGTGGTTAGGCACTTCCTAGTACCCTTGGGTAACAGATCTTGTTGGCCACCCAGTGGACTGCTGTGTGGGGAATCCAAGATTCTGTGTCTCTGGATCTCTGGATGATTTAAGCCTCCCTGGGTTATAGAACACTGCACCACTGTTTCCACTCTTGACCTAGGCATCATTTTGCTACCTTTTTACTGACATGGAGATCTCAGTCCATATGCTGTAGGTCCCAGGACCAGTGCTGACCCCCAATATACCCTGGTTGCATAAATATGCTGTATCCCAGAACTCCACTCCAAGGACATCAAGCTTCTGCTTTACAGTTTAATTCTCTTAGGCTATGTCTACACTTGTAAAGTTAAGTTGACTCTGTTAAGTCAACTTAAGAAGGTCAACTTTAAGTCGACAAAGTCAACCTTGTTAAGTTGTCTTAACATGGTTGCTGCACTTAGAGACTATGTCTACACTTAGGGATTTAGGTCGACTTAACTAAATTGACTTTAATAAGTCGAATTTAAGTCGACCTTATTAAGTTGACTTACAGAGTCCACACAGGACTCTTAAGTCGACTTAAACTTGGCCTTACTAAGTCGACTTAGAGAGTCTATACTAGACTCCCTAAGTCGACTAGTTAGGTCCAGGGGGAGGCTCGGCTCCTTTGGAGCCTCAGCTCCACAGGCTAGGAGGGCTTGTCCTCAGGAGAGCCAGCCCTTCACAGGGCTAGCTCTCCCGGAGGCAGGAAGCCCGAGTGGTCCAAGGGAGAAGGGAACACAGAGCTCCCTTCTGGCCTGGACTGCTCGGCTCCCTTCGGGCCAGAACCACTCAGGTCCCGGGCAGAAGGGAGCCCCCCGCTCCCTTCTCGCCAGGACCGAGCGGTCCCCGCAGAACCCAGCCAGAAGAGACCACAGGGCTCCCTTCTCTCCAGGACCCCTGTGGGTCCCGGCTAAAAGGGAGCCATCGGTTTCTTCTTGCTGGGACCTCCTAACTTTTCCCTGCCTAGGTTTCCTCACCATTCCAGGGCATTCTTTGGGTTAGGGTCAGAGTCCCTTGTGTTGTCCAGATTCCTTCCACTTCAGTGATGGTTTGCAGGCTGGAACACAGAAACTCTTTCCCCAAGGTCATCTTGCTTTTTCTCCCCTGATCTATTTCCTTGGGAATTCTTGGGGCCTTCTGGTCTCAGGAAGCAGGCAGGACCTCCTCCCTGATGCTAGGTTGCTTATCTCTCCTTTTGAGATAGAGACAAAAATTGTTGGAATCTCAGCCCAATATGGAGGCAAAGAGGCCACAGCAAAGGCAAAAGGCTGCACATTCAAAATGGAGTTTGTATCTTGGTAAAGATGCATAGAATTCATAATCTCACACAGAATTTATAAATTGGACAGATTAGCAAAATGTCACATCTTGGGCTTTCAGACCTTGCCTCTGTTTGATCAGGCCCACTAGGAATACTGATGGCCAGTCAACAATTTATATTAGGTTATTTCAACAGTCTAAATGTCTGGCCTTGAAACCATATTATCAGGGTTTGTCTTTTCTGTACTCACCCTGAGTGGTATCTACAATAAACTATTCAAATTCCTATTTTTAAAATATCATTTGTAAAGTTAATCATATTTTTGATTGTTCAGAATAATTTCCTGGACTGGAAAGACTATCTCAAGGTTTGGTTTGAGTTATAGAAATTGCAGAACAGAAATTTTGTTCCTTTCAAAAATATCTAAATCTTTGTGTCATATATTTTTATAATAAGGAAATACATCTTTAAGAGTATAAGTCAGCATGCCTGATCTTGAGTAATGCATGTGATGTCTGGAAACATACTAAAGTTATTAGAAAATAAATGTCTTCCAATTTCCACTTTCCTGTGGCCATACACTCAATTAACACAATATTTATAACAAAGGGCTGCATTTTCTCACTTCCGGGTTATTGCATGCAATTTTAGGAGTTCTCATATTGATAAACATGTTGGTTCACGTGTTGGATTTTATAAGTGATCAAATTTTGTCCTAGCCTTTATTTTGAATAAACCAGAAAGAACCCTAAAGCACTTGATTCTACAAACCTATTGTTCTGAGTCATTTTTTATTAATTTCCTTCTAAAGTTTCCATCTCTCAGTAAAATAAAGCACTTTACTTTACTAAAGGTCAAAATAGTGTTTGCAATGGGTAAAATTGGTGTAGAGAACCAGCCTAAACAACACTTAAACTTAAGTCCTCAAAATCAAACATATGCAGTACTTAAGAGGTGCATATAACAATACGCTGGACCTTTGCACAGAGGTGAATTTCACCCTGCCTGAATTGCTAAAGATTACCTAAGGATAGGCCTCCAGCATCCAATATAATGATGAGGAGGGTAATCTCAATGCTGTCTCCATTCCTGCATCTAGAATTCATCTAACTCTTATCATTACCCAGTTGTTCCTGCAGCTGAATCACAATCTTAATTTGGACTTTGGACAAAATTGGCAGAGAGAGACAGTAGAGATAGTCTACAAATGGCAATGCCCTTCAAGTGGGCATCCTTTTGTAACTATAATTTCTTTAAACTCAGGAGAAGGTGTTCCTTTTGCATCAACAAATAGTGTTTACACAAGGCCCATCAATAACATCCAATGTTCAAAATGAAACTTTGCAAAACAAAAATCCAAACACAGGTAGATGAAGAGACCACATTTGAACTGACCAAATTTTGAAACTGAAAACAACCTGAAATCTTTCCAGCAAATCAAGAAATGAATAACAAAGAAACAATAACAACTCATTAACTGCATGATGGGGGCTCAGGTTGTCCCATATGTCCAACATCATATCCTCAAAACACTAGAGAAACTTATCAAGAAACTAGTCAAAATGAATAAGCATGTATATAAACCTGAAGATGGTGGCCATTTTCCTCTTGAAGAAGCTATCAAACTGGCAGATTTTGCAGAAGGAATAGTGTCCTGGGACTGTGAAAAATGATCATGCAAGGTAAGATTTTCCTATCTAAAATACATTGATATCCACCCATGTGCTAATCTCTCAGTGATGGATGTGCACGAGTGAGAGTGCCTAATGATCTCCTAAGGTCTTCATTTGCCACAGAGGATAAACAGATTTCTTAAAGAGGAGAAATAAAATCTTTATGCTTCAGAGTATAAGTCAATCTTACTAAACAATTGAAGACTAAGAAGAAACTCCTTTCCAATAGTGGGTTATGCCATAACTGTCCAATATAGGGTTTCTTGAGTCTTCTTCTGAAGCATCTAGTAGAGGCAGATTTCTGGATTAGATGGACCATTTGCCGGATTCAATATGCTACTTTCCACAAGACAAATACACATATAAAAATATGAAACAAGTGAAAATTGTGATTCCTCTTTCCCCATCCCCCTTCCTACCAGTAATGATCATTTTATCAATTGATCCTTTATGATTCACTGGCACATTATACTTTTGTCTAGTTTATAAGTATTTCTTTAACAAATCTAGTATTTTGCAGACAGTGAATAATGACCAGCTTTTTGCAGACTTTCTGTGTGGAATACAGCAAATGTGTGTGGGCTGCCATGCCCTGTTGATCAGCTGATAAACACAATGCATAAAAGTTCCTAGAAGTTCTATGCAACTGCTCCTCAAATTCTGCTGAGGTTTAAATGGTCACCATTTATTGATGGTTTTGTGCACGTTAGCCTCTCCAGCTCCTCACATGCTAATAAGGGGTAGCTCAATATGAATCCACAAGAGATGAAACTGCGGATGTAAAAAGGCACCAGCACAGAGGCACTGGAGCCTTCAAATGAGAAAATGACACAGTAATGAAATATATGCTACACTCCATCAGTTCCCTGGAGAATATAGTACAAATGGAACAGGCAGAAACTGAAATACAAGTGAAGAATGTTGTTTTCTTAAAGGTATAAAATAAAAAAGTCAGCCTGAAGAATGTGACCAGCTTACCCTAGCATGCAAGGAATACATTTGAATTTAAGCATGCAAAAAGATCAAAGACCGGATATGTGATGGTGATGAAGGAAAACAACAGTGTGGCCTACCTTCACTCCTTTCTGGGATTGACCCATAGAGTCACAGATTGCATATGAGGTGTCCCTCATAACAACTTCTTATGCATCTCTTCATTGCACAAAAAGCTACACTAAGTAACAGTGACTCTTCCTCCTGCTGTATGAGACTGTACAGGACCTCCTCACCTCTAAAGGCAGCATCCTGAAAAAGTGGAGAATGGGTATAACAAATACCACTTTGCATGCTGGTCATGTTAGACAACGCCCTGTAATACTCCTTTTTTAATTGTTCCGGATTTGAAGCCAGTGCGTGGTATAAATACACAACATGTCAAGAGGGATGCACATCTTTTACTGTCTGAGACTATCCCATACTCTCTCCTTGAGCTGTCTCTCCAACTCAGGGTGAAATTATGGCCCTACAGAAGTAAGTGGCAAAGATCCTCTTGATGTCAATGAAATCAGGAATTCTCCCATGAAATCTAGCATGGAGAGGGAAGTCAAGGATTTATTATCATGAACAGGGCATTCTTTGTGTGTCTAAATGGGCCCCAATATTTTCACAGAGTGAAAGTTGCATCCTAAATAGTTACTGAATATATTTAAATCCTGGCGATTGAGCTAACTTGCAAAGGGTTGATCAGAAAGATGTTTCCTTCATTTCTGTAAGTCCTTTGGCCCACTTTTTTCTAGGATACTGTTCCCATCTTACCTTATCTGTATAACTCACCTGCTACAATGTAATAGAAAAGTCTTCTCTGATGTGTCAAATGACTGGATTTTATAAATAATGGTTTGTATTATTTACAAAGAAGTGCTTTGTAAGGTTTCTTTCTATGCATATCAAAAAAAGAGCATAACCAATTCATGGTGAGGACTTTTACATTTTTTGCATGATGAAAAGGACAGATACACAGAGTGGAGGATCTGTCTTCAGAAACCAGAACACCACACCATGACAAAAAGGAGAAAAATAAGATCAAAGTAAAATCAATTTCCTTTCATGTGCCCTTCACAGCTGTTAATTTGACATAAAATAGCTCTTCTGTATGAAGGATACATGCGGATCACCTTAAAGAGTTTTTCTTAAAATAAATTGTCATTCTCTGGTACTCTATGGTGGTCACTGGTCACATGGTGGTAGATCCTTTACCTTTCTAGCTGATCTGAGCCAGGAAAGCTATATCACCTTTAAAGAAGAAGATGCAAACCTAGCAGCCATGGTCTGCTGATGCTTTCTCAAAAAGAGAAGAAAGGAGAAGAGCCTCTAGCCTTCACAATAGTAAAAGAGTGGAAAAAGATACAGGACCTACACAAAGTTGCCAACACAGATGGAGTCAGGAGCTGCCTCATCTGGGAACTTCAGGGAGAGTGGTGCACAAATTCACAAAGAATTTTTGCCCTTTTTTCTGTTATCTTCGTTGCCCCGTTTGTTAAATGGGAGCAGATATCTAGAGTCTTGCAAGTTTTCTTCCCATGTTCAGGAGCAATCTGTGATGTGGAGTTTATGTATATTATAAGTGCAATTTGATTTATTTACACGCATATATTAATCTGACATGATATGGTCAAACAGCAGGTAGCACAATCCTTTCTTCCAGGAATCTCAGCTCAACACCAATGCCTGCCTAGAGCAATTCTATCTTATGAATGACTCTAATCAAAGTGCAAGACAGGAAACAAATTTTCCTGCTATGCCTACAGCTCCTACTCTCATAAGGCTGAATCTACACAAAAACCTTACACAACCCAAAACTAAGAACAACATATCTTCTGAAGAGTCAAAACTTGCTCATATGCTAAGAAAAAGAACCTGGTAGACTGTTGCACAATGCCAGTAGGTAGTACCTGCCACAACAATACTGTAGTTGCTATAGCGATGGTGTATAGGTTCGTAAATGCAATCGTGATTGGAAGGCTTGAACATTACAATCTTTCTCTCTTCTCTTCAATACTAGGGAACAGTCTGAAAGCCATTACTTAAACCATATAGCCTATTTCACATTCCACTAGGGGCTTCCAAAGCAGGAGAAAGTCATAAGTAAGCAGAATGACAACATGGAGAACTGGAGCAATTTCAGATGTTCTCCTCCTTTTGAATAGGGCAGCTAACATTATAGAGATCCAGCCCATCTGCATTTCTAACCTAGAACTGCCACTGTGTACATACAAACATTATTCCTTACCATACAGATGATATAAGTAGATTAAATACTGTTACTGCATCCGTGTCTTAAATTATTGTAAATGGAAAAAAAAAACTTTTGAACTTACATCAACAACACATGCAAAGAAAGAAAGAAATTTACAAGATTTGTGAAATAAAAAAATTGACTATTTTCCATGTGTTTAGGCAAAAGGTTCCTCCAGTCCGGATTCCATGTGCAGACAAGGCCAGAGGAGCAGAAACCAAACTGTGGAGAAGAAATACAGAATTTCTCCAAGTGCTCTTCTTTCCACATCAAACTTTCATCTGAAGATTGGAACAAAGCCTAAGAGTTCAATTATACAAGGACAAAACTGTATCTGCATGTGTAAATGGGAGGAAGACTTCAGAAAGTGCCAAATTTCCAGGGGCATTAGGTGTTCAGCTGTCAATCAGGGGGAAGTTTGGCGTCACCATGAGAAAGTAATTATTGAGTGTGGATTAGTATTAAATTAATTGATTCCAAGATCAAAAAAGACCACGCTGATCATCTAGTTTGATATCTTGTATAACATAGGCCATAGAACTTTCCCAAAACAATTCTGAGCATATCTTTTAGAAAAACATCCAACCTTTACATAAAATTGTCTGTAATGTAGACCTTACCACAACTCTTGATAAATTATTCCAAAGGATAATTACCTTTACTGTCCGAGAATGAACACCTTATCTCCAGTCTAAATTTGTCTAACTTCAGCTTTTAGCTATCAGAGTGTTTTATATTTCTCTCTGTTAGATTGAAGATTTAAATATTAAATTATTATTAAATATTTGTCCTCCACATAGATGTTTATAGATTGTGATCAAGTCATCCCTTAACCTTCTCTTTGTCAAGCTAAATAGATTGAGCTCCTTGAGTCTGTCACTATCAGGCAGGTTTTAATCTTTTAATTATTCTCATGATTCTATTCTTCTCTGAACCCTCTCCACATTTTTAAAATTCTTCATGAATTGTGGACATTCCAGCAGCAGTTGCAACAGTGCCAAATAGAAGTAAAAGAACCTCTCTGCTCCAACTTGTGAGTCCCTTTTTTAGGCATTCAGATCCTACTGATCGTGCCACAAGATCCCATTGGGAGCTCATTTTCAGCAGAGTATCCACCATAATCCCAAACATTTTTTGGAATCACTGCTTCCCAGGACAAAGCCTCCTGCTCTGTAAATTCCTAGATATAGACATTTACATTGAGTCATATTAAGACACATTTTGTTTGCATGCACATAGTTTACCAAGTGAACCAGATTGCTCTGCATTAGTGACCTGTCCTCTTCATTATTTACCACTCCCCCATTTTCTGTGTCATCTGTAAACTTTGTCATTGATGTTTTTATGTTTTCTTCCTGGTCATTGATAAAAATGTCAAATAGCATAGGGCCAAGAACAGATCTCTGCATTACTCCACTAAAAATACATCCACTTAATGATTTCTTTATTCCCATTATATCTGAAGACCTATCACTTAACCACTTTTTAATCATGTAATATGTGCATGTGGATTTCATATCATTTTAGTTTTTCAACTAAATTCATTCAGTTCCAAGTCAAACACATAACAGGTGTGTATTATATCAACAGTATGGCCTTTTTCAACCAAACTTATAAGCGCATAAGAAAAATCAAGTTAGTTTAACAGTATCTATTTTCCATAAGCCCATGTTGTTTGGCACTAATTACATTACTATCTTTTATTTATTAACGTAGTTGTCGGTCAGTCACTTCATTATCTTACCCAGGATCAATTCAGACTGACTGTCTTATAATGACTCAGGTCATCCAGTTTATACTTTTAAAAATATTGACACAACATTAGCTTTCTTCCCATCTTCAGGAATTTCACCACTGTTCCAAGACTTAGTGAAGAATCAGCAATAACAGTCAAGCAAGTTCACTGGCAAACTCTTTTAAAACTTGTACACAAGTTATCTGACTCTGCTGATTTAAAAATGTCTAACTTTAGTAGCTACTGTTTATCTACAGAGATATTAGTGGAAAGGAAAGACTATTATCATCATTCTCTGATGAGAGTACATCATGTTTTTTCTCCAAATACAGAACTGAAAAATATATTGAAAAATGCTCTGCAATATTATTATTGAGAATTCTAACATTTTCAACAATACCATTACAGAATTCTTTTAGCTCTTAATATACTTTTATAAGTCCTTCCTATTATCCTGAACTCTGCTTGCCACATATTTCTCCCTGTGCTTCCCTTATCAATTTTCTACAATTAGAAGCTTCTGTTTATATTCATTACTATCCATTTCCCTTTCTTCCATTTCTTATTTTTTATATCTTTCTTTACTTCCTCTCTAAACTAAGTCAGTTTTTTTTAAACAATATGGCCTTCCCCCTCCATTGTGGCTTTTGTGGAATCTCATAACATGTTCTTAAACAATTCCCAATTATCATTCACATTTTTATTATTAAATTCTTCCTTCCAGCTGGATTTCGCTCTCAATTAGTTTTAGCTCTGGGAAATTTGGCCCCTCAAAAGCACCAAGTATATGTGTTACTTGTCTGGACTTTATTCTGCTTGCACATTATAAATGTGATCAAGTCATTATCACTTGTACCTAAGCTACCATTAATTTTTAGTTCTGTGATCAGATATGATTAGGTGAGTATTAAGGCAAAAGGTAGATGTTGGGTGGTGACTGTGCTGGCAAATGCTGAGAAGCCTGGAGGAGTTAAGTTAAGACTAGCTGATAATGGTGGCAGGTTGGAGTAGAAGGTGCCTCATCAGGCAAACTTGCAGAAGACGGTTGGTTATCACACCTCAGGGAGGCTAACGGGAGGTATGATGGGTGGAAGGAGGAAAAATGGAAAAGATTTTAGGCTGGAAGGGTGTATAGGTTGACTGAGCTTGTGTGATATTTGACCTACAGGAGAGCAGCTGTTGCAAAAAAGAAATACATCACACGACTCCTTTCTGCCAGACAAGACCTGCAGCTGCAGCCCAGCAGCATATGGATAACATCCACAGTGTCCTCTTACCACTTCGCCCTGCCACCTGCCCACACATAGTAACATAGAATGGAAGCTTTATGCCACAGCAGGCTTGGTATCTTTCAGCTTCATGAAGGGTGGCAGCTCCATTGTGATTATAGATGACAGGGGGAATGTCAGACTTTTAGCTGCATCAATCAGCTTTGAGCCATTTCTTTCTTTTAAAGTCTACAGAACAGTGAACTAGTAAGGAAGACCAAACGCAGTTCAGATGGTCATTAACTCCCCTCTTTATCAGTGCAGCCTAAACATCAGTGTAATACTCAATTTTAAAGATTACTGTTGTTTGGCTGACTATCAGCTTTGACAAACATTTCATTTACCACAAAACTACCTTACAAATTAAGTGCCTGAGAGGAACGGAACAATTAAAAAAAAGCAAAGCTGTGGGCAACATGCTGAAATACATTAGCATGATCCCAGCTAAATTAGATAGCCAGTAAATAAATCAGCATGACACCAATATTATATATGATGAAATATTTTAAAGAACACAGGGCAAAGGAATAAAGTTATTAAAAATAAATGTACTTTACTATAATGGTACATGCAAGGGGTCTCAACTGTATTCAAGCATATAAAAATAATGGAGAACAAAATTGAGTTTTGAGCACTGAGAGTTTCTACATTTGCTTATTTTTAATGTAGAATTCTTCTAGGTGTCAAAGGCAATATACTATGGTTCCATGTGTAAATGAAGTAGCAAGCTACAGTAACTTTAAAGTCAACTAGATTGAAATTAAAGTTTTGTTCCAAATGGAATTGAGTTGTGAATCATTTCTGTCAAAAATGTGTAGAGATCTAAATTTAAAATTATTGCTGGGAAAAGAAACAGTACTTTACTGGTTGAAGCATGTGATCTGAAGAATATCCTTATCATTAAAAGCATATGATCCAAATTTTTAAAGACAGAAAACTGCCCAGTGTAAGTCATCATCTTAACTTGTTAACTTGTTAGTACTATTTATTTGATACTTAGTTTTACATATGAAATCCTTTTGAAAAAGCCACAATACAATTATTGATCAGACCTTCATATCAGTGACTCTAATAAGGAAGGCCAACATAAATGAAATATTTCTTTATCAAACAGAAAAAGCTTTTAGCCATAGTTCCTCTATTTTTTATAAAAAGACTGGCTTTTACTAAGATAGCATTCACCACATCTTTGGCTATTGTATTAAAATACACATCAAGAAGAAATGTTAAAATCAAAAGTGACATTATTTTCCAGGATGCATCGCTAATAAAGTAACACAGGTTTTCATCCTGTATGAAACAGCTGGACCATGACGAGATCACATTAACTCTAATTAAAAAGATATTTTTTGTGCAGTTTTTGTTAATCCAGCTTCATTGGACTCAAAAGGATTTTTGAAATCTGTAATAAAAGCTATTATGTAATCTTACCCTGATTCTCTTGCATAAGGTTAGTGTGAAATTTCCTTATAACCCAACGACATTTTCTTAAAACACTCACTCAGTCAAATTGATATTAAGTTTTTACTATTATAGCTCTTTTTTTCCAATATATGATCTTCATTTAATTAAAAAAAATTAAAGCTTTAATTTATTTTTTGCTTGATGAACAAGAAAAATATAATATTAAAGGCAACATTTTGCAATGTTTCTCTTTCTCCCTCACTTTACTGGGTCCCTGTTGTTCCCAGTGTATAATTTGCAAAACATATTGCTTCAATACTTACAATAAGAGAGACGGCCCAGCTGTGGGAGGGATAGGACAGCAGTCTCCAATATTACCATAATAATCTGCCTAAGGTCCCATGAGCCCTCTGGAGTATACAATTCTCTATACTGCAGGCCCCAGCTGGAGAATGTTCTCTTGACACGTATGCCAACCTTTGCCTGCAGGCAAAATAAAAAAAAGGCAGAGAAGTAATCATGAAAATAAAAAATCTTGTCAACTGTGGTAGGATGCAGTTTCCATGTTTTTTTGCTCACGTAGGCAGGCATTGTGCTAACAAAACGATAGGAGACTTAAAAAGACTGCAGCTGGTATATGTTTAGCTGAGGACGAAAAAACCAACTATCATGTGCCGTGTTAACTCTCCAATTCTAACACTGAGGAAAAATGAGCAGTGATATTATATTTCTGTCAATATGCATGACAGCTTTATTTACCTCCTCTTCCAAAGGCTGCTCATTACAAGATTTAAACAGGAAAACGAAACCTTTATAGCATTGTGGCCAGTTGCAAAGGGCCAAATTGTGAAGCATTTGCTTGCGGTGATGAGCAATTAGTTACTCACACAAGTAGGCTTTTGAGTTCAGGGGAGTAACTGCACACCACTGTGAGGAGCATGCAACCTGGCCTAAAGAAACTTTTAAACAAATGAGTCCAAAGTAAATCATGAACAGAAAAAAATGGCCACATCTAAAAAAATTGATCACTTGTTCAAATACTATTTGCTCATCAATTTCAAACTCAGTTCCTACCAGAGATCATAGGGCCTTAATCTGATTTCACTTAAGCAGATATAAATCAGGACTTTACACCAGTATAGGGAGATCAGGCTATAGTGCAATGTGTTCATCTGTATAGAAAGAATGAAGAAGATATTTTGCAAAAAAAAGGAGAAAAAAGTGCAAGTGGAGGATGAGGGGAGGGTGCTAAATCTTTAAAAGTTGAAGCACCAGTCTTTCTTTTTATTATTTTTATTTGCAATTTTAAACCCATTTAGCAGCAAAACAAGCTTTGAAATATCTCTTCTATTTATTTACATATTATATCACATATTTTTTTATATATTGTAGATAGAAGCAACACAATCTATATAGGGCTTTTTGAAGATTGTGTTGCTCTTATTTACAAAAAGCACTATTTTGCTCCACACGCAGCCCTGTGGATTTCAGGAGGGCTACTCATTGAGGAAGGTGTTCAACATAAGTGAATCATAATCTGATACAAAATAATGAGTTATTTGTTTTCAAGGACTCCAATTATTCTCTTCCCCCTTCCCCCCAAATCATGAAAAAATCTTTTCTCAAACTGAAACAAAACAAAATCTGGTATGAATTAATTCAGAATATATTCTCCACCAAATAGGACCCAATGTCACTTCATCCAAACAAGTTAACCTTTTTCTAGACTCTAAGGACCTGATTCTCTATTGCCTTCCCTTCATGTAGTCATCTGCACCTCTGTAAATTGAAAGTGGGTGTAAAGAGCTAACCAACCAGAGAGGAAATGTTGTATGAATGAGGCTCAAAGGCTGGTTTGGCTCCCATTGACACCAACAGAAGTTTTTCCACTTACTTTCAATATGGCCTGTTCTCCTGAGTTTCTGAGAAAAGTAATTCTTTAGGGAAATTAAAACATCTTTACTTCAAATCTGCTTTTCACCTACGGAAAAACCCTTTTAAAAAGTTTTTTTTTTCTTCCATTATCACTTTTGCCTTTTCCTTTGCCCCCTCTCACCCATTCAGGACACCCAGAAGGAATGATAACATATTTAGCTTGATAATTGCTTGTGAAGGATGTGTACAGTACTAAGTTAAATAGTGTGATTTGTTGTTTAAAAGTAGGAATCATTACTTAAAATGGATTAACTTGTGAGACACCCTGTTTGGCAGACAAGCAAGCTTAAGGGAAGCTTAACTGAAGACACTAGAGAGAATTTAAAATGATGAGAAATTGAAAACAAAATAAAGTTTATATTACAGGTACCAGGTCTGGATTAAACATCTCAAGGGACACTTTATAGGGTTGTGGATGGAGGAAAAAACCATGGGTAGGGCGTGTCTAGCCATCCTTTAACAGCCGGTAAACCAGGAATACTACCTCTGTGTTTGGTCACTTAGAATATACTATTCCTGCCAAAGGGAGGGGACAAATTACATCTCTTGAAGTGGGGTAACTAGGTAGCTAGGCGTGCTGTCATTTTTGGCTGAGTTCAGCATATTGCCTAAACACATTAATTCCTCCAGGTTCCCACAGGGTCAAATGTAGATGAACGTGACATAGTAAGTGCTTTTCTCTTTTTCTTACTAGCAGGTGACCCCAATCCCATTCTTAGATCCCTCATTGATCAGAGTATGTATACTGAGATACATTTTTTGGAAATTTTGGTGCTAAGGAAACACCCATAGCTGAGTGAAAAGTTTCTCGTTTAGGACAAAACTGACTAATGGCCCAATCCTGTAAACACTACCAACCATGTAAGTGGTCCCATCAAACTCACTAGGACTACACATGATAGTAAGCATAGGCTTAGTAGTAAATATTTGTACGATAAGAGGCTAAGCTTCCATTTTGTTAGGACCAGATTCTATGAGGAATTAAACAATGTTTATTGGGAATTTTTAAAGTATTCTACCAGCGCTCGTATAGTCTGCAAACCACACAATAAAATGGTGTGGGGTTGGGGGTTTTTTTGTTTGTTTTGTTTTTGTTTTTTGGTTATAGTAGCAAAGTTTTTTTTTTCCTTTAGACCCTATTTTCTTAAAAGTTAAATGGTTTTATGGGACTCCATGAGGTAGAATCTTAACAGGATGGATTTTCAAAGGTATTTAAGTGCCTACAGGTGCAGATAGGTACATAGTAGTATTTTCAAACATGACTAAGTGCCTAACTCCCAATGAAAGCAAGGTGCTTTTGAAAATCCCACTAGGCACCTATCTCCATCCATAGGCAAATGGACTGCAGGAGGCATTAGAGCTAAGGATACTCACAACAGTATGGATGGATGAAAGGGGGTGCTCCAAGGCCCCCTCACAACCTTAATAGCAATAAAAATCTGGCCCAAAAACGTTGTGACCTTCCAAACCCCTTTGTTTTCTCACTTTGCTGAAATGTGTTGGGTTTTATCTCTGCATTCTCTCATGGCTTTTGGCAGAAGACAAGTTATCCCAACAGCTCCAGCTCCTGAAGCTGCTGAAGATGGCTGAGATGCCGACTGGTCCCTTCAGGAAAGAGGTCAACCTGATGAACAAGGGTGATAACAAAACAAACCCAAAACATACACACAGACAGGAGATGCACAGCAGCTCTGGAATGAAGATAGACTACTGCTCTTCAGCTATGTTTTGAAAGGCTGATCAGGTCATGCAGGCCACAGGAATGAATAAAGCCCTGGGGATGAAGAAACCTGTGTGTGTTGTCCCTGAGGGAGAGAAAGAGATCCAGGAGTTTGGCTAAACAAAACAAAACTGAAATTATCCACCTGAGGAGTGAATATCTCCCCATTTCCAGTTTCTGGAAAAGGTTTGGGGGAACTACTGCCCTACCCACTGTGAGGGCCTCTCCAATTCAAATAAGGCATTGAGTCCAGCTGACTCAGAGGCTGTCTACACTTGTTAATTTAAGTCAACTCAGCTAAGTCGACTTAACAAAGTCGACTTTAAATTGACTTTGTTAAGTCGACTTAGCATGTCCACACTCAAATTTTAAGTCGACGTAGAGGGGACCCTACAAAATCGACCTAGAGCATCCACACTGGACACGTAGGTCAACTTCTAGGGGCTAGGTGGACCTGGGACAGGTCCATGGTGGCAGGTGAGGCACCCCTTGCCTAGTGCCAGGGGGCTCAGCCTTTGCCCCATTGTACCTTGGTACAATGGGGAAAAGGGGGACAGGGACCCTAGCAGGGCACAGGGGCAGGGTGGGCCCTTTGGGGGGGCATGACAGGCTGTGGCTGTGCCAGCCACCCTGGCAGGGAGGGCAGTGGGGAAGCCACGGAGCCCCTAAGTCGACTTAAAGTCAACTTAGGGCTATTCCACGTCCACACTGACTAAGTCAACTTTCTAAAGTCGAATTAGCCAGAAAAGTCAACTTAAAATGAGGTTTTATAAAGTCGACTTAATTTTTTCCTTAAGTCGACTTAAGCAGCTGCTTAAATCGACTTAAGGAAAGTGTAGTGTAGATGCAGAGTAAATTAAGTCGACTTAAGCAAGCTTAAGTCGACTCAATTTACAAGTGTAGATGCACCCAGAGAGCCCAAAAAATCCAGTTCATAGAATCATGGAAGATTAGGGTTATAAGGGACTTCAGGAGGTCATCTAGTCAAAACCCCTGATCAAAGCAGGGCCAATCCCAACTAAATCATCTCAGCCAGGGCTTTGTCAAGGCTGAGCCTTAAAAACCTCTAAGGATGGCTATTCCACCATCTCCTCAGGTGGCCCATTCCAGGGCTTCAACACCCTCCTAGTGAAAAAATTGGCACATCCGAGCTGGATGGAGTGTTCAGAATCACCCTGGAAAGACAGCAGGCTTCAATAGTTGCAGAGTAACTCCTTGAAAGAGGTAGCTACCTCTGTGGTTGTGTGGTTTAGGAGGAAAAATTGGACTAGAAAGAACCAGTGTTTTTTCAGTTTTTTTTTTTTTAAAGTGCCGGTACTTGGCCAGGGACCGGCAGCAGGAGCAGGGACCACATCACTATGAAAAAAAGGTGCTAGTACTCAGTACCCCTCAGTATCACCACAAAAAAAGCCCTGGAAAGAAATCTCCATTTTTAGCAGCTTTAATAAAAGAAGCAATTAAAAGCACTTGATTAGGCCTCGATTTCTACTATTTCATCATATTTCCTTCTCTCAAACTCTTTGATGGGTTCCAAAACACCATCAACTGCTCCTCTGATGCTCAGCCTAGACTCAGAGAGTAAGAAAGCAATCAAGGGAAGATGTGCTGCATGGAACAATCATCCAGCATAATGATTAAGAAAAGGATTGAGGATGCCATGGAGAAATCGCTGAAATAAACAGTCCAAAAGGCTATATTACTCTGTTATGTATGAACGGGAGAATATAAATGAAAAAAGAGATGATATGCTAATGTAATTCATTTGTTAAGCTCCATCTGAAATATGGTGTGCAATAGTGGTCAGCTGGTCACTTTCTAGAGGATGTGAAATAAACAGCATATGGGGAGGGAGAAATAAATCCAAAGAACTTAATTTTTGAGAAAAGTTAAGGGCCTTATCAAAACCCATTGACATCAATAGAAAAACTCCCACTGGCTTCAATGAGCTTTGAATCAAACCCTAAGAGAGGAACTTATTATTATTAGAGAACAGCATATGTGGGAGTGATTTCACTCACAATACAATAATGGAGAATGCCTGCAGATAGATTAGATTAGAAAGAATTGTTTAAAAAATGCAATGAAGATCATTAAATAATATGACGGGTCTTTTCTTAGTTAACAGGTTCAAAAATTAGGGAAGCTACTTAAAGATCAGGAAATTAGAGGTAAATAGAAATCTCAAGACAGAATCAGTTCACAAACAGGATAATAAACACAAGTTACTAAGGTAGGCTGTTTTAACCCACAAGGTATAAGAAGGTACAAAAAGACACACAGCTTTGTTTCTGGAGGAGGAGAAGAATGAGGCCAGTTAGGAAAAACAGGAAGGTGAGTTTAATAAAAAGCATAAGAAGAAAGTCATGTCAGGCCAGAGAGACTTTTCTCTTTCTGTATTGTCTAACAGCCCTCAGTTTTGCTTTCTCATCCTCTCCGCCTCCCTGGTGCTGTCATCCTGCTGGGCTTAGCTCACCTCCTCATGTTCAAACATGAGATTATGATGCTATCCACTGGGTCCAAAAGGGAACCCAACAATAATAATGCAGATTGATGCAGAGGAGTCAGTTTTCCTTGGCAAACTGTTAACACAGATGCAAATTCTCACAGATGCTCAGCTCAGCTTCCAGCTTAGACCAGCCCTGCTCCCACTGCTCAGCTCTCATGTGGAGCTGAACAGTAAGGGAGATGCAATCCTAAACTGACAGAGTAACTCATTCCACTCCTTAGCCCCTTCCCTTCCTCTCCCGTAGGGAGTGTGTGCATCTGTCACACACATTAAAATATTGTTAACTATTATGTATTTTATTGCTATTGCAGCATTGTCTAAACTGGCTGCAGTCAGGAATCAGGGCCCCATTGTGAGATATACAGACACATAACAAGATTATCTCTGCTTCTAAATAACTAAGGCACATCTAGGCTGGTGCCTGAACACGGATCCGTGCACAGAGCCTCAGGCTTTTAGTTTTCCTTTTTTATATTCACAAAGCTCCCCCAGCCAAGGTTTCGGGTGCCAGTGCAGGGTATTGAGCCTGGTCCTGCACATCCCCACCATGACAGGGGAGGGGAGTGAAAGGTGGTTGGATCCTCTCCCTCAGCAGCCTGCTGGGCTGCAGGTGCAGGAGGAAGAGTTACTGAAGGAGGATGAGGATATCCCACTTCCCAGACACTGGCGAGGGGACTATTATGGCAGCAGGGCCCAAATCCTTTTCCCCACCACTTGTATAAGGGTGAGGGCAACAGGGCATGATTTTGGTCTCATAGACTCATAGACTTTAAGGTCAGAAGGGACCAGTACAATCATCTAGTCTGACCTCCTGTAAAATGCAGGCCTCAAGACCTCACCCACCCACTCCTGCAATAGGCAACCAACCTATGACTGAGTTATTTACCTCCTTAAATCATGATTTAAGGACTTTAAGATACAGAGAATTCACCAGTAGGTGAACCATGCCCTGTGCTACAGAGGAAGGCAAAAACCCCCCAGAACCCAGGCCAATCAGCCCTGGGGGAAAATTCCTTCTCGACCCCAAATATGGTGATCAGTTAAACCCTGAGCACGTGGGCAAGTCTCAACAGCCAGTTATCCAAGAAACAATTCTCTGTGATAACTCAGAACCCACTCCACGTACTCTCCCCTCTTAGGCTACTTGTAAATCCACCACACGTAGCCAAATATCAGTCAATTTCCAAAATAGGCTAATCATACCATCCCCTCCATAAATTTATCAAGCTCAGATTTCAAAGCAGTTATGGTTTTTGCCCCCACAACTCCTCTTGGAAGGTTATTCCAGAACTTTACACCTCTAATGGTTAGAAACCTGTGTCTAATTTCAAGCCTAAATTTCTTGATGGACAGTTTATAACCATTTGTTCTGGTGTCCACATTGGTGCTGTACTCAAATAATTCCTCTCCCTCCCTGATATTAATCCCTCTGATGTATTTATAGAGAGCAATCATATCTCCCCTCAGCCTTCTTTTGGTTAAGCTAAACAAGCCAAGCTTCTTGAGTCTCCACTCATAAGGCAGGTTTTCCACTCCACAGACCATCCTTGTAGCCCTTCTCTGCACCTGTTCCAATTTGAATTCATCCTTTTTAAACATGGGGGACCAGAACTGCACACAATATTCCAGATGGGGTCTCACCAGTGCCTTGTACAGCGGCACTAAGACCTCCGTGTCTCTACTTGAATACCTCTCC
The DNA here is from genome assembly GCA_007922175.1 of Pelusios castaneus. Lineage (NCBI taxonomy): Eukaryota > Metazoa > Chordata > Testudines > Pelomedusidae > Pelusios > Pelusios castaneus. Next base: position 8,932,147 of record ML685903.1, read on the forward strand.
TGATACATCCTAGAACCGCATTAGCTTTTTTCACGGCCACATCACATTGGCGGCTCATAGTCATTCTATGGTCAACCATTACTCCCAGATCCTTCTCCTCCTCAGTCCATTCCAACTGATGCGTCCCCAACTTATAGGAAAAATGCTTGTTGTTTGTCCCTAAATGCATGACCTTGCACTTCCCATTATTAAATTTCATCCTGTTCCTGATACTCCAGTTTACAAGGTCATCCAGATCTTTCTGTATGGTATCCCGATCCTTCTCCATATCGGCAATACCTCCCAACTTGATGTCATCTGCAAACTTTATTAGCACATTCCTGCTTTTTGTGCCAAGGTCAGTAACAAAAAGGTTGAACAAGATCGGTCCCAAGACAGATCCCTGAGGACTCCACTGGTAACCTCCCTCCAGCTTGACAGTTCACTCTTCAGTATGACCCGCTGTAGTCTCCCTTTTAACCAGTTCCTTATCCACCTTACTATATTCATATTAATCCCCATCTTCTGCAACTTAACTAATAACTCCCTATGTGAAACTGTATCAAATGCCTTGCTGAAATCTAAGTAAATTAGGTCCACCGCATTCCCTTTATCTAAAAAATCTGTTATCCTTTCAAAAAAGGAGATCAAGTTGGTCTGGCATGATCTCCCTTTTGTAAAGCCATGTTGTATTTTATCACAGTTACCATTATCCTCTTCAGCCTTAAGTACTTTCTCCTTCAAAATTTTCTCCAAGACCTTGCATACTACTGAGATCAAACTAACAGGCCGGTAGTTACCCAGGTCATTTTTATTCCCTTTCTTGAAAATAGGAACTACATTAGCAATTCTCCAGTCATACGGTACAACCCCCGAGTTTACAGATTCATTAAAAATCCTCATTAAAGGGCTGGCAATTTCATGAGCCAGTTCCTTTAGTATCCTCGGATGGAGATTGTCCAGGCCTCCTGATTTAGTCACATCCAGCAGCTCAAGTTTGGCTTCTACCTCAGGTATGGTAACTTCCACATTCATGATCTCATTCCCATTAGCTTCCCTACCTCTACCCCCCAGCTCAACTTCACTCTCATTGAAAACAGATGCAAAGTATTTATTTAGACATTGAGCCATGCCTAGATTATCCTTGACCTCCACCCCATCCTCAGTTTTTAGCGGTCCCACTTCTTCGTTCTTTGTTTTTTTCCTATTTATATGGCTAAAGAACCTTTTACTATTGGTTTTAATTCCCTTCACAAGGTCCAGCTCAGCTTGACTTTTTGCCTTTCTCACTCTCTCTCTACATGTTCTGACCTCCAAAAGGTAGCTTTCCTTGCTGATCCCTCCCCTTTTCCACCCCTTGTAGGCTCTGTGCTTCCTCCTAATCACCTTTCTGAGATGCTTACACATCCAGCTTGGTCCACAGCTCTTGCCTATGAATTTTTTCCCCTTCCTCGGAATGTAGGTTTCAGATAGTTCATGCAACTTTGATTTGAAGTGATTCCAAGCCTCTTCTACATTTACATTCCTGAGTTCTTCTATCCAGTCCACTTCCCCAACTAATTCCCTTAATTTTCTAAAGTTAGCCTTTTTAAAGTCAAAGATCCTGGTCGCTGATTTATTTTTGTTTATCCTTCCAATTAGTTTGAACTGAATTAGCTCATGGTCACTTGAACCTAAGTTGTCCCCTACAACCAGTTCATCTATGAGGTCCTCACTACTCACCAGTACTAAATCTAAGATGGCATCCCCTCTCATTGGTTTGGTAACCATTTGGAGAAGGAATTCATCAGCTATCACATCCAGGAAAAACTGGACCCTCTTATTACTACTAGCACACGTCCTCCAGTCTATATCTGGGAAGTTAAAGTCTCTCATAATCACACAGTTCCCAGTAGTATTAACTACCTTAAAGGCCTTAAAGAGGTCCCTATCCATGTCTAGATCACATCTCGGCGGTCTGTTAACACACTTCAAGCACCATTCCAGGAGAAACTTTAGTAGCTTTTTTCCCTAACATGATTTTTACCCAGATTGATTCTGTCTTGTTAATTCCATCACTTTGAATTTCCCTGCAGTCTATCTCCTCATTGACATACAATGCCACTCCCCCACCTTTGCCTTTATATCTATCTTTCCTAAAGAGCACATAACCTTCAATACTGGTGCACCAGTCATGACTACTATTCCACCATGTTTCAGTTATCCCTATAATATCTGGTCTCACTTCCTCTACCAGTAGCTCCAGCTCCTCCATTTTGTTACCCAGGCTTCTTGTGTTAGTATATAAACGTTTTAATTTGTGCTGCTTGGCCTCACTCACGTTCTTTGCCTGATTCAGCACAGTCGTTCCACAGACAATATCACTCACTAGACTGGCATTTACACTACTCCTCCTTCTCATAACCCTCATGCCACTCCCTATTTCTGTGTCCTTTCTTATTTCATTTTCTTCCTTCTCAACACCAATATCAGGCGCGTAGATTATTCGGTCATCCCCCAGCCATCTCCCCCAGCTCTCTAGTTTAAAGCTCTCTTGATCAGTTGTGCTAATCTCCCTCCCAGAAGTCTATTTCCCTCCCTACTCAGGTGCAGTCCATCCCAGGAGAACAGTCTTCTGTCCATGAATGCCTCCCAGTGACCATACATGCCAAAGCCCTCCTTATAGCACCACTGCCTAAGCCATCTGTTTATCATCAGGGTCTTCTCACACCTTTGTTGTCCTCCTCTAGGGACAGGCAGAATCCCACTAAAGATCACCTGAGCTTCTATTTCCTTGAGAGTCCTCCCCAGCCTGGCATAGTCACCTTTGATACGTTCCAGTGGGAATCTATCTACATCATTTGTACCCACATGAACGACAATCAAAGGATTCTTTCCAGCTCCCGTTAAGATCCTCTTCAGTCTCAGATTGACGTCCCGTATCTTTGGGCAAGCTCCTTTTCTCTCTACCATACATCCTGCTCCAAGAACCAGATCATTACTGAGGGCTAGTCTTCACTGATGGCGGCAAATTTGCCGCCATCAGATCGACTTTCCTGATTGACTGATTGGGTCTGGGAAAACTTGCTCAGTCAATCAGGAAGTTGATTGCTGAGGACCACCTCAGCAACTGGAGTACTGCTTTGTTGAAGGGAGGTCTCTCGCCTTCCTTTGACTCAGTGCAGTGAACGTGCTGGGCATAACAGTGTCAAAGGGAGATACATATGTTATTTTAAGTTATGTACATATCTCCCTTCAACTCCTGCTGAAAACAATGGACAGTGTAAATCCACCCTGACTCCTGCCTCTGGAAAAAAAACATTTCTCCCACTCATCAGCCATCAATGGCTATTAACCAAGATAGTCAGCGACACAGCCTCATGCACTGTGTGTCTCTAAGCTTTTGACTGCAAGATGCTGGGATTGGATGGCAGGGGATGGGAGGTAGGCTGTTCTCGAGGGTAACAGAGGACAGAACAAGGAGCAATGGTTTCAAATTACAGCTGGGGAGGTCAAAGTTGGATACTAGGAAAAACTTTCTCACTAGGAGGGTGGTGAAGCATTGGAATGGGCTACCTAGGGAGGTGGTAGAATCTCCGTCTTTGGAGATATTTAAGGCCTGATTAGACAAAACCCTGGCTGGGGTGATTTAGTGGGAGTGGTCCTGCTTTTTAGCAGGGGGTTGGACTAGATGACCTCGTGAGGTCCCTTCCAACCCTATTATTCTATGATTCTATGAATAGTTGCCCTGTTCAGTTCATTCCCTCTGAAGCACATGACATTGGCTGATTTTGGACAGCAGAAAACTGGGCTAAATAGATGATTGGTCTGTCTCAGCGTGACTGTTTGTATTCTCAACAGCCTGTTCCTCACTTTTTTCCCATAAAGTCAAACTGCTTCTGACTCTGTTGATGCCAATGAGAAAATCCTTAAATGTCCTTCTTTGTCTGCCTTTTTCATCCCTGACCTGCTGCTCCTGGGTCCTGGCTAGAATGGGTTCACCCTCCTCAGCCAAGGGTCCTGCCAAGTCAGTCACAATAACAGCTTTATATTTTCTTCTTTCCTTTCTAAGCAGGTAAGAAATGGCCCCATAACATAACTCTGCAGTTGAAGGCCAGAGTATAGATACTTTTCAGCATTTCAAGAATGTGATTATTTCAATTTTCTTCTTTCTCAGACAGTTTTTACAGCCCCTAAGAAAGGAATGCCTTCTGAAAATGATACAAAGCATGGCCTAATAGTCTGTCAAAAAAAAAAAAAAAGAGTGTCTGAAAATGTGTGGCTGGGTTTGGGGTTGTATTATTTCAGGGGCACTTATAATGGTTCCCAATGTTTTCGGTAAAGGCTGGCCATCAGTTGGAGAACACAAACAGTTTTGAAAGTACTAGACTGGAAAAGGGAACTGCTATTCCCATCCTGCTACTGGGAACCAGCAATCTATGCCAGAGAGATGTTTGCGCTGCTTGTCACTCTTCCAGATATCACTGATGGAGGGCTTTGGAGAGGTATAATGATGGGCCAAGCACCTTTGCTTTGCTTGTCAATCTTAAGAATCAGATGGAATTTCTACTGCATCAGAAATTTGTAGACACATACATAGGAGAATGAGAGGCAATCCGAATAGAAATAGACTATATTTAAAGCTAGCAGATGGAGCCTACATGGAGTGGGAAAAGCAAACCACTGAAAATGCCCACTGGTCTTGAAACCAGCCCCTGCAGCATCTGGAAATTTAGGCCCTTCATCCAGCGAAGATCAGAAAAAAAGGAAACAAAAAGTCACACAGAAACTGTACTTTGTTCCTTTAACTTTCAGATTCAGAATGAAAGCTGCTCAACTCTCCATTGCAAAGGGGTATCTCATTGTGTTTGTACAGCTACCCAGAGCTGATCCCTCACGCAGTACCTTTTCTCCCAGGCTGTGAAGCATGGCTCCAGGAAAGGAGAGCATTGACACCAGGACCAAAAGACTTCAAAATATTTGTACTGTGATAGGAAGTAGAAGGGGACCAAGTGCTTCTTTGAGGAACATGAGATCAGTACCCTATGTAGAACTGGTCCTGATACTACACCAAACCCTTCCCCTTCAATGTGGCTCCCATTTGTGAGAGGTCCAGGTTATTTTAGGGAAAGTTTGTGATCTTAAAAGGAGAAGAAAACAGATGTAACTCTGAAAAAACATTAATCTTGTCCAGATGTCCTTTCCCTAAACCAGACCTTTCCACCCTCTTCCCCCCCCCCCCGCTGTTAGCCTGTTGGCTGACAAATTCACAGACCCAGGGGCAATATGATAGCTCACTGATCATTTGTGCTGTAACTTCTGTGTAAAACTTTATAGTGGTCTGTGGTAATTCAATCAAATGTTAAATTTACACTTATGTCTTGGTCGGGGACCCCTGGAGCAGGAAGGGAAGCCTCAGGTTCCAATTCCTAATGAGATTTGTCCTCCTTTGCCTTGTCAGGACGGGCTTGCTGAGTCACTTCCTCTGGGAAGAGGTGCAGGTCAGGATAATTTGCTACTCTTCCTCTAGATGTCCCAGGCCTCCTCTTTCATGGTCCCTGCTGCCTCCTCATCTGGGCCCTCACTGGCATCCAGTCGGATGATGAAGTCAGTAGGTCTGAGGAGGGAAACATGAGTCACCTTAGTCTTGGTAATGGGAACCCTGGAGAACACCTGGCCAGTTCCTGGATTAAAGGGCATGTTGGAGAATCCCTCCTGGAGGGACTGCTGGACTTTGTTGCACTCTGATACCGGAGCCTGAAGTTCTCGATGCATTCCTGATACTGGGCAAAAATCTGGTAAATTCCTCGCTGTGCCAGCCTCTCCAAAACATCCTAATACAGATGGAGGTTCTTGATATTATGATGAGCACTCAGATGTGCTCAGTTAACCAGGTGGTTGCTCTGGAAACATTTCCATGCTCACAGGCAGTGATGAAAGCAGTCAATGGGAAAACCTATTCTAAATTGGTCAGGGCAGTTCACTACCGCTGGTGAGAAGCAGGGGACAGGGACCTTTACAGATTTGGGTCAGGGTCAGGCAGGAAAGGGGTTGGAGCATTCTGGGGCTAGAGGACTACTGAATTTGGGATATGGTATATGCCCCTAAACCCCATGCCACTGCCCAAGGTATGCTCATACCCACATCCCTGAGGCATACTAGTATTTTTGAAGCATATGCTCCTTGAAACCTGTGTTTTGGGGTATGGGTGAGTTTTTTTGGCACAAGTACAGGTGTGTTCGAAATGTTCCCTCTTGTCTTTTACAGTAGCTGCACAGGGTGTGGCTGTTCACCTTGGGCCAGACTAAATTCACCTGCTGCCCACTCACCGTTCCAAGATCTAGGCCCAAATTGCAGCCCAGATTTCTCTGGCACTGTTATCCAGCACTGGTATGAATCTTCACTGTAACAGCCTTTCTGCAAAGGCTCTGCAAGTCAGTTCTGCCTTGTATCCACTCTGTCCTAAAAACCCTCCCTTTTAGTTTCACAAGTGTTATGAAAAGCACAGCACACCACAACAGTGAAGACACACAATGTTGGCTACACAGGCAGCCATCTGAGTGCGTAAGCATTTCCAAAGAGCCCTTAGGAGTCCAAGGTGCGCCCTACTACCATTCTGCAGCTGCTTACCGTAGTTATATATAAACTCCCATTTTTCAGAGTAGGATTTCCTTAATCAGGGTAGAAGCAGATATGCAGAGTCCCTTGAATAATTGTGGGTGCAGAAACACCATATAGAACCAAATATTTCTGGATTTATAGAGGCTTCAATCCAGAACAAAGAAAGAAAATATATAGCATGCACTCAGAAATTAAGAAAAAAAAATTATGGGAAATAAATGAAATGCGAAGGTTAATAGGTATTCGAATTTGAGGCAAGGTGGTGCTAAAGGCACCAAGGGAGGGAGTGTAGAAACAAACCTTCAATGGCCTCAAATTTGCTCAGCAACAGCATGACTTATAGAAGAATGGGGGAAGTGTAAAGATAAGGATGGAATAGTCTGAGAAGGGAAAGAAAGAGCTGACTGTGCTCTCAAGGTTAAAGTGCTCTAGAAAGATAAGCTGTCTCTCAACTGTTTTTCTGTGTCTTGTTTTAACCAGTTTGTAACCTTCCACTTACACTTAACAAGCAAAACTGTTAACTGTCTATCACTATAAATGCCTGCAAAATCTGCCTGTGAGCAGAGCTCACTTAACTGCACAGACACTCTGTGCTGTTAACAGATTCTCACTTCCTGCATGTCGGAATAAATGTCTTGCTAAAACCTGATAACAAAGGGTTAAGTTGTAGTTCTTCAACATGGGGAATAAAGTCCCTTCCTTCGACTTCAAGTACAATCCCAATCTCCTCAGTAACCTTGCATCACGAATATTTTCCTGTGTGTCTAACATTAGTGTTCATGAATCTGCCTTTATAGTTCACTAAGCCTTGAAGAATGAGTGACTAGCAACCTTTTTGATTGACATAAGAACTCACTTCTTTTGATGGGCAAAGTATGGGGATGTGGGAGCTGTCAGTGGCCCCTGTGCAATTCAGAAACCATGTTCTCAGAAATCCAGATATAATTTCTGGAATTTTGGTAATATCAGCCACCTATGGATAAATGCAAATGTTGATAGCTTTACAAACCTGCAACACAATGGCTATGTCTACACTTGTTAATTTAAGTCATAGAATCATAGAATAATATGAATGGAAGGGACCTCATGAGGTCATCTAGTCCAACCCCCTACTAAAAAGCAGGACCTCTCCCCCTAATCACCCCAGCCAGGGTTTTGTCTAACCGGGCCTTAAAAATCTCCAAAGATGGAGATTCTACCACCTCCCTAGGTAGTCCATTCCAATGCTTCACCACCCTCCTAGTGAGAAAGATTTTTCTAATATCCAACCTTGACCTCCCCAGCTGTAGTTTGAAACCATTGCTCCTTGTTCTGTCCTCGTTACCATCAAGAACAGCCTAGCTCCCTCCTCTTTGGAGCACCCCTTCAAGTAGTTGAAGGTTGCTATCAAATCTCCCCTCAGTCTTCTCTTCTGTAGACTAAATAAGCCTAGTTCCTTCAGTCTCTCCTCATACGTCATGTGCCCCAGTCCCCTAATCATTTTTGTTGCCTTCCACTGGACTCTTTTTAATTTGTCCACATCCTTTCTGTAGTGGGGAGCCCAAAACTGGATACAGTATTCTAGATGTGGCCTGACCAGTGTCGAATAGAGGGGAATTATCACATCCCTCGATCTGCTGGCAATATTCCTACTGATGCAGCCTAATATGCCATTGGCCTTTTTGGCAACAAGAGCACACTGTTAGCTCATATTCATCTTTCTGTCCACCATAACCCCCACGTCCTTTTCTACAGCTCTGCTACTTAGCAGATCAGTCCCCAGCCTGTAGCAATGCATGGGATTTTTCCGTCCTAATTGTAGGACTTTGCACTTGTCTTTGTGGAACCTCAGGAGGTTTCTTTCGGCCCAGTGTTCCAATTTGTCCAAGTCTTCCTGGATCCTGTCCCTGCCCTCCAGAGTATCTACCATTCCCCCCAGCTTAGTGTCATCCGTGAACATACTAAGCACGCAGTATATTCCATCATCAAGATCATTAATGAAGATGTTGAGCAGAACCGGCCCCAGGACCGACACCTGGGGCACTCCTCTTGTTACCGGTTGCCAACTAGACATCGAACCATTGATTCCTACCAACTGAGCCCGTTGATCTAGCCAGTTTTCGATCCACCTTACGGTCCACTTGTCCAACCCATACTTCCTTAACTTGCTGACGAGAATGCCGTGGGAAACCATATCAAAAGCCTTGCTAAAGTCAAGGTATACTACGTCAACGGCTCTTCCCACATCCACAAATCCAGTCATCTCATCATAGAAGGAAATCAGGTTGGTCAGGCACGATTTGCCCTTGGTGAATCCATGATGACTGTTCCTGATCACTCTATTTTCCTCCAAATGTTTCAGGATGGATTCTTTGAGGACCTGCTCCATGATTTTCCCAGGGATTGAGGTGAGGCTGACAGGTCTGTAGTTCCCTGGATCCTCCTTTTTCCGTTTCTTGAAAAGAGGTACTATATTTGCCTTTTTCCAATCCTCTGGGACCTCCCCCATTTGCCACGAGTTCTCAAAGATAATGGTCAGCGGCTCTGCAATCACTTCCCCCAACTCCCTCAGCACCCTTGGATGCAGTTCATCCGGCTCCATGGACTTGTGCACGTCCAATTTCTTTTAGTAGTCCCTAACCTGACTTTCCATCAGTATCTTTATATGCCTCCTTTGTCATCTGTCCAAGCTTCCACTTCTTGTAAGCTTCCCTTTTATGTTTCAGCTCACTGCTGAGTTCCCTGCTAAGCCACACTGGGCGCCTTCCACATTTGCTGTTCTTTCTGTACATTGGAATGTTATCTTCCTGTGCCTTTAACAGGGTTTCTTTAAAATGCAGCCAGCTGTCTTGGACACCTTTCCCCTTCAGATCAGTCTTTAACTAAGTCGACTTAGTGTGTCTACACTTAAAAATAAAGTTGACTTAAAGGGGAACTTAAAAAGTCGACCTAGAGTGCCCACACTGGATGCCTAGGTTGACTTCTAGGGGCTTAGGGGGACCTAGGGGAGGCCCACAGGGGCAGGGTGGCACCCCTTGCCCAATGCCAGGGGGCTCAGCCTTTGCCCCATTGTACCTAGGTACAATGGGGAAAGGGGGACAGGGACCTGGCAGGGCATAGTGGCAGGGTTGGCACCCTCTGCCCTGCCCTGTGGGGGGGCATGCCAGGCTCTCCCTGTGCCTCTCCCCCACAGGGAGGGCATTGGTGTAGCCCTGGGGTAGCTCTAAGTCGACTTAGGGCTACTCCACATCTACACTGGCTTAAGTCGACTCTATGGAGTCGACTTAAGCCTTAGGTCTAATTGAAAGGTGGTGTTATAAAGTCGACTTAATTTTCATTAAGTCGACTTTATTTTCCCTAAGTCAACTTAAGCAAGCTGCTTAAGTCGACTTAAGGAAAGTGTAGTGTAGACACAGGGTAAATTAAGTCGACTTAAGCAAGCTTAAGTCGACTTAATTTACCAGTGTAGACGCAGCCAATGACTGCAACATTAGACTTCTCAACCCCAAACTGGTTTGCAACTGACACTTAGGTGTCCAGCATTGCCAACTTCCAGAAAGCAGTATTCACCCAGTTCTCCAGGATTAAGTGCTCTGCCAATGTACAGTTGGGGCCAGCCACTTACAGTGCTCCACAAACACCTGCTTCCTCATCCTGAGGCTCTGCGTGCACTGGTCATTATTCCAGGTTTCCAAGATGATATGGTCCCACCACACTGTGCTGGTTCTCATCCAGAAGCTTTGGTCCACCCATAGATATATAATCACTGTCCCTGTGTCCTTTGTCTCTCTGTCATGGGATGATAGTAGATCAGTCACCAGCCCAATCATCCATCTTTGGCTTGTGAAAAAGGTCCAAACGTTCACCCAAGATTCTCACCAGACATGAACTGCAACATACACACATTTGTCCCACAAGAACGAGCAGAAGCGGAAACATATTGTCAGTCATTTGCTCCAGGTCTTTCAACAAGTTGGGCAAGAGAAAGGGATGATCAGGAGCAGACATCAACAAATGTGCGAAGGAGGTAGACCGTACCAAGAACACACTGCAAAGTGATTTCCAGAATGTCTTCTGTGATGAACAGACCCCTGGGAGGCTGCCCCAAATGATAACATCTAACATGTGTACCAAAATAGTGTCACTGTGGATTTGGGCATATACATATACATACCTTGTCCCCATGTCCAACATGGTATATGGGTTGTTTAACATCGGTATGGGGTACATTAGCTAGTGCAGATGTAAATTTCCTGTGGAATCATGGCAGGGGGATGAATGTTAGTGATATAAATGGTGTCCATTAGATGGCCAAAAACTAATAAGTGTACTCAGAAATAAACATGAAGGTTCATATCATACCTCAAAATTCTAGGCAACTGTACCAGTACCCCCCCTCAATGGTCCAGCAACTACACCTAATCTAAGTCTGCAATCATCAGCTCTCTTGGGCAAAGACACATGTCTCACTCCCTCCTGATCAAGGTTTTTCCAGGCTACATAGGTCTTTGCCTACATTCATAATGTTAAGAGCTACACCTTTAAAATATTAGGACACTGAAGTGGGTGCAGAATTCAGCAGCCCACTTACTAAGCAATGTTTTATGCCGACAGCACATGACACTTATGCTCTGTGATCTGCACTGCACTACAATGGCTGCCAATTGATTTCAAGGTGAAGTTTAAAGCATTAGCCTTGATCTCTACAACTTTAAATGGTCAGGTCTTGACTCTCTGAGGCTATGTCTACACTTGTTAATTAGGGTTGACTTTAGCTAAGTCAATTTAACAAAGTCGACTTAGCATGTCCACACTATAAAATTAAGACAATTTAGGAGGGAGCTTACAAAGTCAACCTAGAGCGTCCACACTGGATGCCTAGGTTAACTTCTAGGGACTAGGTGGACCTGGGAGAGGTCCACAGGGACAGGGGAGGGCACCCCTTGCCAATTGCCAGGGGGCTCAGCCTTTGCCCCATTGTACCTGGGTACAATGGGGCAAAGGGGGACAGGGACCCTGGCAGGGCATAGGGGCAGGGTGGGCAGGGATCTGCCCTGCCCTGTGGGGGTGCATGCCAGGCTCCTCTGGATCCCCCCCCCCCAGCAGGGAGGGCAGTGGGGGAGTCCTGGAGAGCCCTAAGTCGACTCTAAGTTGACTTAGGGCTACTCCAGGTCTACACTGGCTTAAGTAGACTTTAGAAAGTCAACTTAAGCCTAAAGTCAACTTTAAACCGGGTTTAGTAAAGTTGACTTAATTTTCCTTAAGTCAACTTAAGCAGCTTGCTTAAGTCGACTTAAGGAAAATGTAGTGTACACGCAGAGTAAATTAAGTTGACTTAAGCAAGCTTAAATCGACTTAATTTACAAGTGTAGATGCACCCCAAGAGACTGCCTCTCACCCAGTGTCACAAAGTGACAGTGGTCATAATCTAAGATGCTCATGCTAACACTGTAGCCCCCTCCTTTCCATGCTTCTGGTTAGAAAGCAGGCTCCAGGGCCATACATTCTTAATGAGGAGAATGGAACTTGCTTCCCTCTTTGATTCACCACAGCCTGTTGAACTTCAGGCCATGCTCCCTACTGTGTTCCAGGCCTTGCTGCAAAAGTCACCTGTTCTTCCCGGTTTTTCCTGGAGAAGTGCGTTGGTAGTGTTGGAGGTGGGGAGGCTATTCTGGGTAGGAATTTATATTCTGTTATAGTGGGAAAAATTTTCTTGTGGTTTATTCCTGACATGTTGTAGCATGTTTATATCCTGTAATGAATAGCAGGCCCAGTGCTATGGCTGTTTAGTTTTAGGACTAGGAAGTCACTTTGAAGGAGGCCCTTTTAGCATTTTTGTTATGTATTTCAGTCTAATGTATGTGTATTTTTGTAGTTCCCCTCCTCCCCAGAATTACTGATAGGTAAATTATATCTAAATAGATAAATAAAAATTAGATGTTAGGTTGCTGTGAGACTGGTGCTAGCAGCTGAAATACAAGGGTGGCTGCCCTTCAGTGATTACACATTAGTTCAGTTGTGCAGGGTAAAGCAGTTTGAGATCCCAGGATTAAAAAAAAAAAAAAGGTTAACATAACTGGATGGTTTAGTAAATGTAGTATGTGCCATATGCTGCATATTCAAAAAAGACTACCTTATTCTGAAACACAGAGTCTTATAAAGAAGACCTGGAAAAAAGATGTATTAGGTCATCTACTCCATATCCCTGTCAACACAGTATTGTTCCCTACTGGAAATGGCTAGTAATCAGACATCCATCCATCAGAAACTATTTCATAGTCTTACAGATCTCATAACCACAGCTTTTTCTGATGTAAATCTGTATCAGTAGGGGAAAAATCAGAAAGGCCAAGGCACAAACTGAGACCAAACTAACTGAAGGCATAAAGGGTAACAATTTTTTTTTAAATACATTAGAAACAAGAGGAAGACCAAGGACAGCATAGGATCATTATGGGTGAAAAACAATAACAGAAAATGCGGAAATGTCAGAGGAACTAAATAATTTATTTGTTTCGGTCTTCACCAAGAAGGTTTGTGTTGATTGGAAGCCGGATGTAGGGGAGGGCAGTAAAAATTGGATAGGATCACAAATTAAAATAGGGAAAGAACAAGTTAAAAATTACTTAGAGAATTTAGATGTCTTCAAGTCACCAGGGCCTGATGATATGCACCCTAGAATACTGAAAGAGCTGACTCAGGAGATAGCTGAGCCATTGGCTATTACCTTTGAAAAATCATGGAAGACTGGAGAGGTCCCAGAGGACTGGAAAGGAGCAAATATAGTGCCCATCTATAAAAAGGGAAAAAAAGGACAACCCAGGGAATTATAGTCCAGTCAGTTTAACCTCTGTACCAGGAAAAATAGTGGAGCAAATAATCAAGGAATCAATTAGCAAACTTCTAGAAGAGAATAAGGTGTTAACTGATAGTCAGCATGGATTTTTCAAGAGCAAATCATGTGAAACTAACCTAATAGCTTTCTATGATGGAGCAATAAGCCTTATGGATAGAGGGGAAGCAGTAGATATGGTATATCTAGACTTTAGTAAGGCTTTTGATACAATCTCACACCACATTCTCATCAACAAACTAGGAAAATACAACCTGGATGGACTTATTATAAGATGAGTGTGAAACTGGTTGGATAACCACGCCCAGAGAGTAGTTATCAGTTGTTCACAGTCATGCTGGAGGGGCAATGTTTTCATCAATGATTTAGATGATGGCATAGACTAGAGAGTATACTTATAAAATTTGTGGCTGATACAGAGCTGGGAGGGGTTGCAAGTGCTTTGGAGGACAGGATCACAATTCAAAATGATTTGGAAAAACTGGTGAAATGGTCTGAGGTTAATAGGATGAAATTCAATAAAGACAAGTACAAAGAACTCCACTAGGAAAGAACAATCCATTGCACATATACAAAATGGGCAATGACTGCATAGGAAAGAGTACTGAGAAAAGGAATCTGGATGTCATAGTGGACCACAAGTTAAATATGAGTCAACAGTGTAATGCTGTTGCAAAAAATGCAAACACCATTCTGGGATGTATTAACAGAAGTATTGTAAGTAAGACACGAGAAGTAATTTTTCCACTCTACTCCGCACTGATTAGGTCACAACTGGAATATTGTGTCCAGTTCTGGGTGCCTCATTTCAGGAAAGACGTGAACAAATTGGAGAAGGTCCAGAGAAGAGCAACACGAATGATTAAAGGTCTGGAACACTTGACTTATGAGGGAAGATTGAAAGAACTGGGTTTGTTTCACCTGGAAAAGAGGAGACTAAGAGGGGACATGATCAAAGTTTTCAAGTACCTAAAAGGTTGTCACAAGGAAGAGGGAGAAAAATTGTTCTCCTTAACTGCTGATGATAGGAGAAGAAGCAATGGGCTTAAATTATGGCAAAGGAGGTTTGGGTTGGACGTTATGAAAAAATGTCCTGTCCGGGTGATTAACCACTGGAATAAATTGCATAGGCAAGTTGTGGAATCTCCATCATTGGAAGTTTTTAAGAGCAGGTTAGATAAGCATCTGTCAGCGATGGTTTAAGAAGGTACTTGGTCCTGCCATGAGACCAAGGGACTGGACACAACGACCTCTCATGGTCCCTTCCAGTTTTTATGATTCTATGATTCTTTCTTTCTTAATTCCATTAAATTCCTCTTAACTCTTAATTTTATTGTCTCATATCTCCCTAATTGTTTCCTCTCCCTCCTTGGTTTTTACATCCTGTGATGGGGTGTATCAACCCTGCAGTGGAGAAGTGAGGGTTAACAAATTGCAATGCACACAAGAGGCCACACCCTTTTATCCCTGTTGGGCATGCTCCCAGTGAAGGGAGCCTTCAAAAGGCAACAGCTCAGCTCAGTTGGGGTTGAATGAGAAGGAGAGCAGTTGTATGCAGGAAACTGCCGAGAGTCCAAACCACTGGAGTCAAACCTCCAAGCAGCACCAGGGGAAACCAGCTGACTGTAGTAACTGACAGGGATGACTTGCTGTTACCAGTGGAGGATCTGCTGGAGACAGAGCAAAGGTAATGCCAGAGGGACCCCATGTCCAACCCTGGTGACACCACCGGAAGGACTGAGACAAGGGTAGGAAGTGACCCAGAAAACATTATTGGGGATATTGGGACCTGAATGTGGCTATCTTGTTTTAAAGATCAGAATCTGGTAGATTAGGGTGGCCCTAGGTTCCCCTACCCTTCACACTCATGCTACTTGGTGATATTACCTCTGTGCTATTGCCACTTGGTGAAGCGAGTCCTGGAGTCCCACAATTGGGTGGAATATCCCAGAGCATCACCATCACTTCTGCCTGGACCAACTTGCCAGCCCCCCGACACACCTTTTAAAATTTGTAAACTTATGTTCTTTATTTTTGTTTTCTCAAGCTATAGAGATTTGGCTCTGTTCACTTTTCAGCAGCACTATAACTCCCACTATAATTTTCTTTTTATCAGAGCATGAAAGACTAAAGAGGCACAGAAAGGGAAAGAGAATAGGAAAGAAAGTAAGAAGAAGGAAAAGAGGTAAGGAATAGAAACTGGACTTAAGAGAGGAAGGAGCAGAATAGGAGGAAGAACGAAGAGGGAGATAAGTAAAGCTTATTTTTTCCAGAGAATCCTGAGAATAAAAAATAAATGTTATCCTGATCCTGAAAACCCATAGCCATAGGCTCTCAATGGCTATGTCTACACTAGAAAAGTTAAGTCGACTTTGTTAAGTCAACTTTAATAAGGTCGACTTTAAGTCGACTTAAAGTCGACCTTATTAAAGTTGACTTAACAAAGTGGACTAAGTTGACTTAGCTTTAAGTTGACTTAATCCACTTTGTTAAGTTGACCTAACCACCCTTAAATCGATTTAATAAAGTCGACTTAAGGGTTACTCCAGGTCCACACCATCCTTAAGTCGACTTAAGAAGTCGACTTAAAGGTTAAGTCAACTTAATGAGTGGTAGTATTAAAGTTGACTTAAGCTTTCATTAAGTCGACTTAAGGAATTTCTTAAATTGACTTAATGAAAGCCTAGTGTGGACGTGGATTAATTTAAGTCGACTTAAGCCTCCTTACGTCGACTTAAATTCCCAGTGTAGACATAGCCAATGAGATTACTCATGTGATTAGGATTACATATAAGTAAAGCTTTACAAGTCAGCATCTATAAATATCTATTATAAAATCTTACATGTTGAATCTTCTTCATCTTGGGACTTGAGTTTTGCATTTACAAAGTTAATTGACTGTTTTATATTTTCAGGTTGAAAGGACTGGTTGTTTTGAAATTTAGGTTAATATATTGTAAAAGGAAAAAGAAAAAAAAGATCAAAATCAAAAGAAATATTTCCAAATATTTAAATAAAATATTTTAATTAACTGAATCTAATTTTTTGATGAGTTTGTGAAATTTAAACCACTGAAGAGAGTTCTACTGGACATGCCTAATATTTTCCAAAGTGGTTTGTGATTTTGGGTACATTCTTTCTTGATAACCTATTCTGGTAGCCTATGCCCTGTTTTGCAGAGATGCTGTGTGCCACAACTCCAAGTTTAAATCTGAGGTGTCCAAAACTAGAAACTTACTTTGCAGCATTAGCCCCATCTGTTTCTGAAGATGGCTTGTCAGGTTGTTAGAACAACTGGAACAAGAGCAAGTAAGCTACAGACTTTCTTGGCTGACCTTCTGTTCGGTGTTTTCTATAGAGATGAGTGGTCTTTTGTCCTCACAAATGTGATAATTCCTAAAGACGGCTTTATTTTAGGGGAAACACTGGAGAAAAAATTGTATAAGTTAATGGTGTTTTTGACAGAATGATTAAATAAAATGACTTGACAAAGTGGGCAAAGCAACAAAAATGAGAACACAAGTTTAGGTGCATTGGGAAATAACGAACGTTAAGTTCTGAAGACAAGATTCTCTTGATCCTTTATTTCCCACTTGTTATACCAATTATCCCAGAGTGCTATTGGGCTTAGGCTTGAAAGAAGCTGCCAACCAACTTCTTCATGGACAGAAATGAATTTTTTGTGTTGTCATGCAAAAAACTGTCAATCACTATTTCCATTTGGTCCTCAGCCAGGGTAAAATTAGATGCATTAATAGCACTGCAGTCTCACTAAAGATTCATACTGGATCATAACCAAAATTGTCTGCTGGAAGACCCACCATAAAAAGGCCACTTTCTTTCAAACACTTTTCTTTTGGCATTGCTTATCATTGAGGCTGGACCTGTTAAAAAGCTTTGAAAGAGCTATTCACCATAATGTACTCAGACACTTAAACTTCTTTCCCAAAGCCAATACCCTTTTTTCTTTTCCTTTCTTTTTCCAGTTATAAAAGAATAAGGTTGCTGTAAAACTGGAATCTGACTTCTTTTTATTCTGACATAATGAATAAAAAAGTTAAATATGTTCTAAAAAAATAAGTATATAAATAGGAAATGGGGCCACTTCTTTCTTTTCATCTGCTATGATGCTACCTAAAGGGACATCTAGAGAAGAGCCCTCTAGCCCTTTTATTGTCTACAACTCCTGCTGTGCTTCTTCAGTGAGGTACTTTTATATATTATTTTCTTACTGAACTTCAGCCCGGAGAAATTCTATTTGATTATTCCTGATACATCTTTTCCTAGTTTTAAATAGGATACTGTATAATATGTCATACAGATATAACATACCACATATGTGAAGGTGTTAAATGCTACCACTGTGTGATCAATTATTTCATCGTAACTTTAACTAACTCATACCCAATCCAACTCCCACAGAATTTAATCTCACATTTCAACTCCTGAGCTGCTTCAAGCAGCTGCTATTCATGTCAAATCAACTTGTCAGAGAAACGTCTACTCTTTCTTTCCTAAATGTGGCACTGATTAGCAATGTGCCAATTCTAAATGAATGCTGACAAACTTTTATACCATGTCACCATGTATTCTATATACATAGAAGCTGATGATAGTATGGGCAGCCATAGCTATCAGCACCAATACCTATGGCATGTTTGCTTCCCATCAGCAATATGACTTTTAATGTTGTAACATTATGTAGCTTTATTACCTTCATCAAAGAAAGGAGCATGTCATCAACAAAGGGATGCTTTTATCTAGGGGCTTGATCTCTTCAACATAAAAAGGCACATGTGAAGCCTCCTAGTAACAATGCTTAAGATTTTTCAATGTGTGGTAAAACCACAATAAAGTCATGGCCAGAGACCATACACACTATGAAGCTGATAGGCAGGTTACATTAATATCACCAGAATATAGTTTAATTTGATCTCCTTTAAACGCCGTGGAAGAGCTGTTGTGATATTGTGTGGACTGAATACAATTTCTTTCTAATGATGCGTTTCAACTAACTTTTTAACATTTCTCTATTATCAAACATACCCTAAGCAATATATAACTGACTCTGAGCAAATCAAGGAGTAATCCAAATCCCACTGAAGTCAATGGCAAATTCATAGTTTTAAAACTCAGTGGAAATATTTCTGTTAACTGCAGTGGGCTTTGGACTAGTCTCCAAAGCCCCATTGGGATCAGAGGTGGTGTAGGTCCCTTACTGAAAGGGGCAGGCATCCGCGTGGAGGAAGATGCGGAAAAGGCTGAAGTACTCAATGCTTTTTTTACTTCAGTCTTCACAGCGAGGGCCAGCTCCCAGGCTACTACATGGGGTAACGCGGAATGGAGAGAAGAGTGGCCCTCGGTGATGGAAAGTCAGGTTAGGGAACACTTAATGACATTGGATGTGCACAAGTCCATGGGGCTGGATGAACTGCATCCGAGGATGCTGAGGGAGTTGGGGGAAGTGATTGCAGAGCCGCTGGCCATTATTTTTGAGAACTCGTGGCGAACGGGGGTGGTCCCAGAGGATTGAAAAAAGGCAAATATAGTACCTATCTTTAAGAAAGGGAAAAAGGAGGATCGGGGGAACTACAGACCGGTTAGCCACACCTCAATCCCTGGGAAAATCATGGAGCAGGTCCTCAGGGAATCCATCCTGAAACACTTGGAGGAAAATAGAGTGATCAGGAACAGTCAACATGGATTCACCAAGGGCAAATCATGCCTGACCAACCTGATTTCCTTCTATGATGAGATGACTGGATTTGTGGATGTGGGAAGAGCCGTTGATGTAGTATACCTTGACTTTAGCAAGGCTTTTCATACGGTTTCCCACAGCATTCTCATCAGCAAGTTAAGGAAGTATGGGTTGGACGAGTGGACCGTAAGGTGGATCGAAAACTGGTTAGATCAACGGGCTCAGCAGGTAGGAATCAATGGCTCGATGTCTGGCTGGCAACCGGTAACGAGTGGAGTGCCCCAGGGGTCAGTCCTGGGGCCGGTTCTAGTCAACATCTTCATTAATGATCTTGATGATGGAATAATCTGCGTGCTTAGTAAGTTTGCGGATGACACCAAGTTGGGGGGAATGGTAGATACTCTGGAGGGCAGAGACAGGATCCAGGGAGACTTGGACAAATTGGAACACTGGGCTGAAAGAAACCTCCTGAGATTCAACAAAGACAAGTGCAAAGTCCTGCACTTAGGAGGGAAAAATCCCATGCACTGCTACAGGCTGGGGACCGATCGGCTAAGTAGCAGCGCTGTAGAAAAGGACGTGGGGGTTATGGTGGACGGGTAGATGAATATAAGCCAACAGTGTGCCCTTGTTGCCAAAAAGGCCAATGGCATATTAGGCTGCATCAGTAGGAGTATTGCCAGCAGATCGAGGGATGTGATAATTCCCCTCTATTCGACACCGGGCAGGCCGCATCTGGAATACTGTGTCCAGTTTTGGGCTCCCCACTACAGAAAGGATGTGGACAAATTAGAAATAGTCCAGTGGAGGGCAACAAAAATGATTAGGGGCTGGGGCACATGACTTATGAGGAGAGACTGAAGGAACTAGGCTTATTTAGTCTACAGAAGATAAGATTGAGGGGAGATTTGATAGCAGCCTTCAACTACTTGAAGGGTTGCTCCAAAGAGGAGGGAGCTAGGCTGTTCTCGAGGGTAACAGAGGACAGAACAAGGAGCAATGGTTTCAAATTACAGCTGGGGAGCTCAAGGTTGGATATTAGGAAAAACTTTCTCACTAGGAGGGTGGTGAAGCATTGGAATGGGCTATCTAGGGAGGTGGTAGAATCTCCATCTTTGGATATTTTTAAGGCTCGGTTAGACAAAACCCTGGCTGGGGTAATTTAGAGGGAGTGGTCCTGCTTTTTAGCAGGGGGTTGGACTAGATGACCTCGTGAGGTCCCTTCCAACCCTATTATTCTATGATTCTATGATTCAAGGAAACACTTGCTTTGCTGGATCAGGGCCATCGACAGCAGCATATAACACCAAAATACATGAAGTATTTTAAATCACTTTTTGGTGACAAGGGCCATATATTCACTTTGACAAACAGATAAATATGTATCTTGAAATTTATTAAAAATATTGACATAATAAATTGATTTTCAACCATTCATATATGACATTTTGTGACCTCAGATGAAAAGGCCCATTTTATAACTTGGGATTTTTTTTCCTATACTGACCAACCCACAGTTAATGAGTATATTAGAATTTCAAGATTTTAGCTCCTTGGGAACATACAAAATTCTAACAATTAATCGATATTATCTTTTCCCAAACACCTATCTGTAGTAGATGTTATATCCCCCATCAATCACACTTACTTAAAAATAATTGAAAACTAGAGGAAATGTCTCATTTACAAAATAGGTACTCTACATATGTTGGCATGTTACCAAAATACAGCACAATATCCATATCTATATTTACAAAGATAGAGGTGGTCTCCCAACCTAGTGTTATTAATATATGGTATCCTTGGCAGTAGTGATCATTTAATGCAATCCTTTGTCTTTATAATTTATGTTTTAACTTTTGTAAATAACACCTAGTTGCTATGGCTGGAAGCTCTATATAAATCATTAAATAAATATATTCAACAATTTAAATTAAGTCAAAAAGCAGGAAATCCCCATTTGCCTATTTAAATTTGCTTGTCTGTGCATCATAATCTTACTTTACTAACTTGCCAATATAGGCACAGTATCTGTATATTCTATGTAAGACTGCTCCTCTCTTTTAATCATATATCTATGTCTGTGCCAGAACGCAGACAAATGTAACATGGTGACATAGATCCATTCTTTAAGTCACAGAGTCAAGAGAGGCCTGTAATTAGACTTACAACATCATTATTTTTTTTCTTTGTATTACAGTGGTGGCTAAAAGATTCCAATAAATCAACGTCTCATTTTGCAAGGCTCTGTAGATAGTCTGAGGCAATCTCTTCCCCAGCATGCTTACAGTATAAGGTAGTAGATCCCAACCTTTTTTAGTTAAAGCCCTACTAGTTAATACTAGGTAAAATATGCACTCTCCCCTGCCCTGATTCCTCACCAGCCCTATACACATCTACCCTGTATAAACACGTATGGTAATAGTAAAACACTAAATTACATTAAATAAATAATAACAATTATAAATTACTTTTATCCAAGTAAAAAGCTACGTCTTCCCTGGAGCAGCCACCACCACATACCACGTGTGGTCCTGCCTCTTGTGCTCCCTCATAAATGGAGGGTAATGGAGGCAGCAGCTGACGGCAGGCTGGCCAGGCCTGCTCCACCCCAGCTGGGTGCCCAATCATCATGGGGCTTGGCAGAGAGGGAGTGGGGTTGCTCTGTTCTAGCCAGCATGGAGCTAAGGGGCTAAATGACCGCAATATTACAGAAGCCTCATGGACCCCCTGTAATCTTTGGCACTTCAGGTTGTTAACCATTGCTCTAAGGACCCCATCCTGTACAGGCTTATGCACTTGCTTAACACTGAGCTTGTGAGCAGTGCCATTGACTTTAATGGAATTACTCATGTGCTTAAAGTGAAGCACATGCATAAATCTTTGTAGGATTAGTAGCTAAAATAAAATATCTATACTTTTATGGAACGTATAAATGGCAGAATGCATCACTTACAAAAAGTGTATTTGTATGCTGGTTATTACTCATCTGAACAGTCTACAGAGTCCTAATAAAAAAGCAAACAGAATAATAGTATAAGATTACTCTTAACCCTTATTCTCAGTGGCATCAGTCAATGAGAGGAAAAGGCTATACCTTATCTATATTTAATTATAAGCAAGGTTTCTTGCTGATTAATTGAATCATTAAACATGCAGATACATTTCACTGTATTAAACACCAGTTACCTCCTAGTATATTAAGGAGTAAAATATAAAGCATGGATTATATATACACTATGATTTCTTTGTGCATTTCTTGCACTGTACACAACTTCTCACTTCTTTCCCTGGGGAAAAAAAAGAATTGCAGATGTTCAAGAAAGATCTATGAATGATCTGCAGAGCAACTTGCAAAATTTTAATCTGTATTTAATTTATTTAGGGATTTGCCTATTTTACTGTTTATGCCTGAATTTATAAAGGAATTGGTCCAATACATCATATATTCCTGTGTTGAAAGATGGTGTTTTTATTAAAAATAAAAATCAATATTACTAAAGTCAGTGGGCCAAAAAAGGAAATTTTCACCAAAATATTTGCAAAATATTTTGGTAATGGGGGAAACGGGTTATGAAAATCCATTAGTTGAGAGGCAAATATCTGCATAAACAAATTGTTTGTCCATACTGAAAATACAGTGCTCTTCTTCTGTGGAATCTATGCTGCAAACTTTATTAAGAGAGAAGAAAAAGAGGGAAATGAAGTCAGATGTCACTCAAGGAAATTAGAGTTCTGTGGAGGATAGTTCAGAGATGAGGTTTTGAGCTGCCATGCTGTGTTTTTCACAGCTGCCTACGGTTCTTGTCATTAATAATCAGTAAATAAGATCTGCAGGCGGGCATAGAGGGCATCCTGAGCCAAGAAGCTGTAGCTAGAGCTTCTGTCTGTAAGATGGGTGGCCAGGCTCATTTGCACAACCTTGCTTACTCTTCCATGCAAAAGTGCAACCACACTTAGCATAGCTTCAGGGAAGCTGCCACAACACAGGGAATGCTAATTACTGTAACCAACTGGCAATGATGCATCCAAAATTAAATGGTCTGTGACTGAGCAGATGAACAATTTTTATAGCCCTAAGTTCAGGGGAACATAGATATTTTGTCAAATTAACAGACAGTCTAGTTGGTCTAAATAGGTGAGTTGAAGTATTTTGAAAGACACGTCATTCTGTTACCAATGTAAGTGCGGTTTCCCCTGTGGTTTTAAGGGGTCCAGCAGCAGCTGATGCAGAAAATTCAAAACAAAAATATTCATATTCTGTTATAGACAAAGGACAATTTTTCATTATTATTATTTATTTATTTATTCACCAATTAGCATTTGAATCTGCAACATTGTCTAAGCCCTGGTCAACAGTCCAGGCCCAGACTCAGACAAAATTCCCATTGAAGTCAGCAGATGTTTGAGTCTGGAGAGCTGAATAAGTCCCACAGAGTGCGTCTACACTTACAAATTAAGTCAACTTAAGGACCCTTAAGTCGACCTAAGCTACTCTGCATCACACTGGGCTTTCCTTAAGTCGACTTAAGGAAAAGTTAAGTAGACTTAATAACACCTCCTTTTAGGTCAACTTAATGCTTAAGTTGACCTGATTAAGTCGACTTAAGCCAGTGTAGACTCAGAGTAGCCCTAAATCAACCTCCATGACCTCCAGACCTTCCTCCCTGACCTCCCTCACAGAGTTCCTGGCACAGGAAGAGCCTGCCCTGACCAACCACAGGGCAGGACTCACCCCTGACTACCCAGCTCCCCAGAGCTGGCCTGCTGCTTGGGAGCAGGGCAGAGCTGAGCCAGCGCCACAGGCTGGCCCCATCCTGGAGCCACCAGGAAATCCTCACCCTGCTAGCCGTATGAGGGGATGAAGCAGCCAGCTCTCAGTTGCAAGGCAGCCATCGCAACCGGGAGGTGTATGCCTCCATCTCCTAGGCCCTGGCTGCCAAGGGCCACACCTAGGACACCCAGCAGGTCTGGGTCAAGATCAAGGACCTCTGCCAGGACTACCAAAAGGCCTGGGAGGAGATGCTCCAGACAGGGGCAGCCTCCACCAGATTCCAGTATTACTAGCATCTGGATGCCTGTCTGGGCCAGGAGACCAGCAGCCTGCCAGCCCACCCCATCGACTCTGCTGAGCCCCCCACCCTCGACGATGACCAGGAAGAGGGCAGGGGGGACGAGACTGTGGTGCTGGAGCAGGGGGAGGCCAGTGCCCAGCAGGAGCAGGAGGGCACCTTGCCAGCCTCGGAGCCAGCTGCCAGCCTGGATCTCATCACTGCCCCGACGGCGGACCCAGCTTCAAAGGAGGAGAGAAAGGAGCAGGTTTCCCCCGCCGAAGAAGACCCAGGAGAGGGGACATCGCGCCAGACACGTGCTGCACCTGCTGGTGAGTGCTCCCTCTTTCTCTCCCTCCCTCCCTCCCTGCGGGCAGGGCTGGGCATGCTTGTGGGACAGGAACTGCAGGGGGACAGGGCCCAGGTATGGGCAGGGTCAGGGGGGAAGGTGCTCCCACAGGGGCAGTGGGGCTGAGGGCTGCGTGGCAGAGGCATTGGTGGGGGGAACCTGGAAGCAAATGGTGCAGTGGTGTGTTTGGAGTTGGGGTGGAGGGACCGTAGGCGGGAGGGGTCGGTCCTGGGGCCGGTTCTAGTCAACATCTTCATTAATGATCTTGATGATGGAATAGACTGCATGTTTAGTAAGTTTGCGGATGACACCAAGTCGGGGGGAATGGTAGATACTCTGGAGGGCAGGGACAGGATCCAGGGAGACTTGGACAAATTGGAACACTGGGCCGAAAGAAACCTCCTGAGGTTCAACAAAGACAAGTGTAAAGTCCTGCACTTAGGAGGGAAAAATCCCATGCACTGCTACAGGCTGGGGACCGATCGGCTAAGTAGCAGCGCTGTAGAAAAGGACCTGGGAGTTATGGTGGACGGAAAGATGAATATGAGCTAACAGTGTGCCCTTGTTGCCAAAAAGGCCAATGGCATGCATCAGTAGGAGTATTGCCAGCAGATCGAGGGATGTGATAATTCCCCTCTATTCGACACTGGTCAGGCCGCATCTGGAATACTGCGTCCAGTTTTGGGCTCCCCACTACAGAAAGGATGTGGACAAATTAGAAAGAGTCCAGCGGAGGGCAACAAAAATGATTAGGGGGCTGGGGCACATGACGTATGAGGAAAGACTGAAGGAACTAGGCTTATTTAGTCTACAGAAGAGAAGACTGAGGGGAGATTTGATAGCAACCTTCAACTACTTGAAGGGTTGCTCCAAAGAGGAGGGAGCTAGGCTGTTCTCGAGGGTAACAGAGGACAGAACAAGGAGCAATGGTTTCAAATTACAGCTGGGGAGGTCAAGGTTGGACATTAGGAAATCTTTCTCACTAGGAGGGTGGTGAAGCATTGGAATGGGCTATCTAGGGAGGTGGTAGAATCTCCATCTTTGGAGATTTTTAAGGCTTGGTTAGACAAAACCCTGGCTGGGGTGATTAGGGGGAGAGGTCCTGCTTTTTAGCAGGGGGTTGGACTAGATGACCTCATGAGGTCCCTTCCAACCCTATTATTCTATGATTCTAGACTAACACGGCTACCCCTTTGGAATTTGACTACATGGAGGGCACTGAATACAGCCGTTTGAAGTGGAACGATTAATAAATCTGTTAGTCTTTAAAAGTGCCACAAGACTCTGTTATGATTCTATGGTAAGGCCAGACAGCATGCGCCCGACACCGCTGGCAAGTGGCCTCAGGAGAGACCCCTGAGGCAGGGCTGCCTGCAGCTCACCAGTGTGGGCACTGCACCCGACCTGGGCAGCACAGCACGCCAGGGTGTACCAAGGGATCCTCTTCCCAAAGGACAGGGACTGGGAAGCAGGGGGATGGTCAGGGGACAGCAGCTGCTCTCAGGCTGCACACCGCACCAGCTAATGGGAGGGACTCTCTTCTTTGCTTATCCCCAGCAGCCCCTGCGCCCTTGACACATGGCACTCCCGGCGCCCCACCAGGCCTGATCACGAGGACAAGGAGGGTGTGTCGCTCGTGGGACGAGCTCCTTGAATACCTGGTCTGCATCGGCGAGTGGACCGAGGCATGCCTGGTGGCATGGAAGGAGCAGGAGGATGCCCACCAGAGGGTTGAGCAGGGGATGCGGAGGGGTGAGCAGAGGCTGCTTGAGCGCATGCTCAACCTCACGGAGCAGCAGACCCAGTCCCTGGAGCACTTGGAGGCGTGCCTGTTCCCTCGGGACCCTGCCTTGCGCCCCAGAGGCAGCCCTCCTCGCCAGAGGGCCAGGACACGGGGCAGACATCTGCAAGCCCGGGACCCGCCTTCCAGAGGCCACTAACACCGGCCCCTCCCCCCGACCCTCTTCACTCTCCCCGACCCTCCCAATCCCCGCAGCTCCTAACACCCATTTCTCCCTCTGAATAAACACCCTGAACACTGTTATACAGTGTGTTATGTTTTTTATTGGTGTGGGAACAAGAGGGTGATGGGTGCTTGTGGGGGGCAGGCGTGGGCGGGTGATGGAGGTGATAGGGCCTGGTAGCAGACCCACTCCTCAGTGCTCCTCGCTATCGAAGTAGGCCCTCAGTGCATCCCGGATGAGCTGTGCTTGCCGCTGGCCCAGCTAAGTCTGGGGCAGGGTTTCGTCGGGCTGCTCGTACTGCACAGCAAGCCACTCAGCCTCCCAGATACGGGGGAACCTTCCCCCCACAGCTCGCAGAGATTGTGCAGGCAACAGCAGGCGCTGACAACCACCGGGAGGTTGCTCTCACTGAGCTGCAGGCGGGTCAGGAGGGCCTTCCAGTGGGCCTTCAGATGGCCAAAGGCACGCTCAATGATGCTGCAGAACCGGTTGAGCCTCCAATTGAAGAGGTCCCTGCTGGCATCCATGCAGCCTTTGTATGGCTTCCTCATCCAGGGAAGCAAGGGGTAGGCAGCATCCTTGAGGATCAGGACTGGCACCTGCACATTCCCGATGGTGATGGTGTGGTTGAGGAAGAAGGCACCCACCTACATTCGCCTGTACAGGGCAGAGTTGCGCAGGATCCACGCATCGTGCGCTTTCTCCGGCCAGCCTATATATATGTTCTGGAAGATTCCACGGGGGTCCACGAGGGCCTGCAGGACCATGAAGTAGAACCCCTGGCAGTTGACATAGTCCCTGGTGTGGTGTTCCGGGGCTTGGTTGGGGATGTGGGTGGCATCCAAAATGACCCCACAGTTGGGGAAGCCAAGTCCAGCAGGAGAGGAGTTGGTGCAGGTTGCCCGGGGTGACGAGGCAGGCTTGTGTGACTGTAGACATTATGGGTATGTCTACAGTGGAGGCTCTGTTAAGTCGACTTTAAGTTGACTTAAAGTCGACCTTGTTAAGTCATCTTAGAGAGTCCACAGCCCTGTGTGCACACCGGCAGGTGCTAGGTCGACGGAGGAGTGACCAGGAACCCTGTGAGGGAGCCTGGAGGCCAATTAGATCAACTTACGGGCTATTCCCTGTCTACACTGGCTTAAGTCAACTTAATAAGGTCGACCTAAGCCTTAGGTTGACCTTCAGAGGTGGTGTTATTAAGTCGACTTAAGGAAGCGCTTAAATCACCCTAAGTGACCTATGTTGAATTTACCAGTTCTCTGCTGCCATGCTGTCACACTTCCCACAATGCACCCCCCACCCACTCCCAAGTCAAATGATTTGGGGCTTTTTGCCGGGGTAAATTAATCTTGAAACAACTTCAAGCAAGATATGGGCCCTGCCTGGTCTCAGCCAGAGATTGGCTGTACAAACATCTGACAGCAGAATATCTTGAGCATAACCTTCTACTATTAGGTCAGTTTAGATAGAGAAGAAGAAGAGGCTGGTCCATGACCTGCTCAGGCTCCAAGTTGCCAGGCACAATGGGAAGGGGCTGAGCTCACTTCCTCTTTTGAAGGCATGGCCAGGGAAGGGGGCCTTCTCTGCTGCCACGCTGCCACACTTCCCACAATGCCCCCCTTCAACCTCCGCCCCCCAAGTCAATTTAAGAGTCTAGTGTAGACTCTCTACATCGACTTAATAAAGTCTGCCTTAAAGTCGACTTAATAAAGGCGACTTACTAAAGTCAACTTAACTTTCTAAGTGTAGACATAGCTACAGAGACTGATTCTGCAAGCTTTAGAGCACTTTCTGTAAAGTGCTGAGCACTCTCAGTTCCAGATGAAATCATTGGACTTCTCAAGAGAACCTTATAGGATCAAGGCTCTTGGTTAGCTGCAGACAAATATCCAGAGGGGTAGACGTGTTAGTCTGTGTACAGCAAAAACAACAAGAGTCCTGAGGCACCTTATAGACTAACAGATGTCTTCGGGCGTAAGCTTTCGTGGGCTATAATCCACTTCGTCAGATGCATAGCCCACAAAAACTTATGCCTGAAGACATCTGTTAGTCTATAAGGTGCACAGGACTCTCGTTTTTGCAGACAAATAGGTTTTCTATATGACTAATGCATACAGAAGCCAAACATAACTGACAGAAGCCCTTGCTCTTTGTCGATCACTAAACTGATCACATTTACAAAGATGAATCATCCATGCATTTGAGTATAGAAGTCTCCCTTATTTCAGCTTCCTGACACCCAGTGTCGTAATAATATGCACACAGAGCAGCTGCTTTTATTCTCCCATTTCCTGCCATAGAGCCTCTTTTCTTTTCACAAAGCTGCATGAGAAAAAGGAGAAAAAACATGGAATACAAATCACAACAAATCTGAATGTAAAAAATATTGCCTTTTGGAAAATATTTTGTGCCTTTTCGTAGAAAACTCCAAAAAGTCATTTTACCATCAGAGGTGTGTTTCTTTAAGAAAACACTATGTATTAAGTGAAGCTTATGGGTGGGATGGCAGAGGGGTTTTTTTTGGGGGGGGGGGGGGGGGTGGTTTTTTTGGCAGTAGGCCTCAATTCTGGATTTCAGTCTCTGCAGAATTATGAATAAGCATGAGCTAGCCACTTTTACAAAGGGATGCAACATCTTTGTTCTTGTCTTTCCAACTGAAAAATGCCTCATCCTGAGTCCCTTGAATTCAAGTCAAGACACCAATTGACGACAATAGGCTTTAGATGAAATGCTAAGTATCTTATCACAATCAGGTGGTCTGGTGCAGCGTTAGATTACAATCCTGCAAAATGAACTACGTAAAGGAGGAAGAAGGTCTAGTGGACAGGATTCTGGACTTGGACTCAGAAGACCAGAGTCCAGTTTTGGAGTCAGCCACACACTTCTGTGATCTTAGTTGAGTCATTTAATCTAGTGAAAATAATTTCAATAATAGTTGGGCATCCTAATTACCTTGAGCTCCTTTGAAAATCTCACCTGTAGTGATGAAGAAGCCTCAAAAGATTTGGATAGCTTCCTGATTTCCAACATTATGCTGGAAAACTTGTCTGAGCATGCCTTCTTGTAGAATGTCCATTTCCTCCTGGGCCACTTGAGAAGACATAGAGGTCCATTAAAGTGAAAGTCAATGGGGACAACAGTCATCTGAACTTTGATTCTCTAAATCATTTTGGAGTAGAAAAATTCACAGTGGGGGCCATTATCATGCATGTGTGAAGGGCCATTAATTCTCTCCTTCTGTGACTCTAGGCAATGTGTAGGAGAACACCATGGTTGGATTTGCTGCAACAGGGAGCCTAAACGGACAAGATAAAACCAGACTACTTAGCTGCAGAGTACATCAACTGAAATGATGATATTGAAATGCCAGGAGTGATTCTGGGGACCAAGCCTATCCCTTTTTCTGTGGGCTCATGGGGGTGCGTCTACACTTGTAAATTAAGTCAACTTAAGCAGGCTTAAGTCAACTTAATTTACTCTGTGTCTACACTTGAGTTTCCTTAATTTGACTTAAGCAGTTCCTTAAGTCGAATTAAGGAAAAGTTACTTTGAATTAGTAAAACCTCGTTTTACTTCGAACTAACCTTTAATTCGAACTAGTTAGTTTGAATTAAGTCAATGTGGCCATGTTAGTTCGAACTAACTATTTAGTTCGAACTAACCAGCACATTGAGCTTAATGCAACTGACATTTGAACTAAGCAAGTGCCATGTATGCCACTTGTTTAGTTTGAACTAGCATTCTATTGGGGCCATGCTAGTTTGAATTAAC
This sequence comes from Pelusios castaneus, assembly GCA_007922175.1. Taxonomy (NCBI): domain Eukaryota; kingdom Metazoa; phylum Chordata; order Testudines; family Pelomedusidae; genus Pelusios; species Pelusios castaneus. The sequence goes on from ML685903.1 coordinate 8,962,394, forward strand.
TTAATTCAAACTAACTAAAATTATTTCGAATTAGTTAGTTCGAATTAACTAATTTGAACCAACTTTGGTAAGTGTAGACATAGCCATGAAGCCTTACACTGGCCACTTTGGCAGCACCAAGGAAGGATTAAATTACCAGCTCAGCAGATGCAGAATGACAACTGAATGCACTTTCAGTAGATTGAATGGATGCTGGCAGTGTTTACACACAAGACTGTATCTTAGTGAGAAAAACTTCCCAAAGTTTAAGGATGTACGTTGTGTCCTGTGTAATATCTGTGCAGCAAAAGAGGAAAAGTTGATACCAGGGTGGAGGTGAGGCAGGTATCTGAGTTTGAACAGCTAGTCACAAGGGCCACTCCAAGAGCACCAAGGCTATGTCTACACTTAGAAACTTAAGTCGACTTTATGAAGTCGACTTAATAAGGTTGCCTTTAAGTCGACTTAAAGTGGACCTTATTAAGTTGACTTAACAAAAGTCGACTTAACTTTTCTAGTGTAGCCATAGCCCCTTTTCGACCTTATTAAGTCGACTTAACACTTTACGTCAACTTAATAAGGTGGATTTAGGCGCTAATCCCCCTCCACACTGGCTTAAATCGACCTAATAAGGTTGATTTAAGCGTTGAGTCAACCTAAATTGAGGTGTTATTAAGTTGACTTGACTTTTCCTTAAGTCAATTTAAGGAAATGCTTAAGTCGACTTACGGAAAGCCGAGTGTGGACGTGGAGTAGTTTAAGTCGACTTAAGTCTCCTTAAGTCGACTTAACTTGTAAGTGTAGATGCACCCTGGGTGTTTTCTTGAACCTATGTGTTCAATTGTGCTGAACATTTACCAGCAGCTGTACTTTGGGTACCACTTTGCATTTTGCTGCATCTCTTATGGAATAATAATGATGAGTTTATTTTCAAAAAATATAAATGTATAAAGTGGCAAAAACTTCAAGGAAAATCCAATATGTGAATAAAACAGGCAATACAATGCACACTAAATTAACAAAGAACTTTAATATTGGGAAAGCAGCAGACATTTCTATCCATTTCAGGGCACAAAGGCAATCCATTTTGGCTACCCATGCACCAACAGAGCCACTCACAGATCAGTACAGATGAAGCAGGGATTGGCCTTACTGTTCACTAGCATGGAGTAGTGTGGGAAGGGATGTGGCCCATAATGCAAAGTGAAATGTTAATGGATGTAGGGAGCTGCCCCCAGGAAGTTCTTCAGTGACTACAAACGGTGACAAGTCTATGATTGTTGGATCTGTACATCATCCAAAGTCTGCTGTATTTGTTTTTGCTATCTGAGAAGTCCCTTTATGTCTTTGTGCATCTCCTCCTCCCTCTCCTTTTCTTTCTGGGATTCCTGTGTCTTTCACTATTTCTGGCATGAGGACATCTGTCATGTTGGACCATCAGGCTCTGTATTTGTGGTCTGACGCAGAACTGGCTTGCAGGATCTTGTAGAACACATCCACCCCAGTCCTCTTCTTTCTCCTCCTCATTGGAATCAGTTATCCCATAGGTGTAGAGGGGGCACTCTAGTGGACAGTGGAGGGTACTGCTGGGAGGTGTGGGGACAGTGGCTGGTGCTGGGGGGCGGGTCCAGAGCCATGGCCTGGCCAGTCACCGGTGGGGAAGGGAGGGGGAGAACTTGAGCCAAAGACCACTGTGCTCCTGCTCTGCTCCCAGACTGATCTGGAACAGACCCCAGCCAGCCCATGGATGGAGCAGGCCCATGATGGGCGGAATTTGGCCACTGTCTCGATCCAGCCCTGACCTTTTTAGCTGGTGTGGAGCAGCCACCCCATCACACTGGTGAATTGGCCTGAATGCTCCCTGGCATGACCTGGTCTCCCAGCATCACAACCTGTGTCTTATTATCTTGGGGTTGGGACAGGTGCATCTTTACATTTAGCCATTTTAAGGAAAAATACATACACACACTTGAGGTTCCTTCCCTTTCATCATGCTCATCTGTGCTTGGCTGATGCAGTTCCTTCATTTCCATGTAGCACTGCTGTTGATCCCTTTGTTCCTTTTTGCCTGTATCCCCCATGCAATGCTTTCATAGACGTCCATTTTGCTATGGCTGGCCTGGAGCCGTACTTGCACAGCCTCTTCTCCTCACAGGAACAAGTGTTCCAGCACTGTTAGTCTATTCCCGGCAGGAAACAATCCAGTGTATGGAGCTTGCATGGCTGGTTGGGCAGTAAAACACAACAAGAGAGAGCTGCTGATGTGCTTGCCTAGATGGGCAATCAGGAAGAAGCATTTAAAAAATATGCAGAGTGTATTAAGTGGGGGATGACTTCCAGTCTCCATGATCTCTGGTCAGTAATGCTTATAACCAGGATCAGGATGGTCACTGTTTCAGGGAATAGGCATCATGGGACAGCTCTTGAAGAACTGGTAAATTCAACATAGGTCACTTAGGGTGATTTAAGCGCTTCCTTAAGTCGACTTAATAACACCAACTCTGAAGGTCAACCTAAGGCTTAAGTCGACCTTATGAAGTCGACTTAAGCCAGTGTAGACAGGGAATAGCCCTTAAGTCAACCTACTTGGCCTCCAGGCCCTCTCCCAGAGTTCCTGGTCACTCCTCCGTCGACCTAGCACCTGCCAGTGTGGATGCAGGGCTGTGGACTCTCTAAACGACTTAACAAGCTTGACTTTAAGTCAACTTAAAGTCGTCCTTGGCTAAGTTGACTTAACAGAGCCTCCAACGTAGACGTACCCTTAATGTCTACAGTCACACAAGGCTGACCTCAGAAAGTCAATTATGGCTCAATGCAGTTCAGGGATGGAATTTCAGGGCCGTCCTTGGGGGGGGGGGGCGAATGAGGCGATCGCCCCGGGCCCCACGGTAATGTGGGCCCCACGCTGTCCCACTCCCAGCGGGGCAGTGTGGGGCCCATGCCATACCCCTCCCCCCATGGCCACACTTCCCCCTGCTCCCCACTGCCTTCAGGAAGCCGAAGGCAGCAGGTCAGGCCAGGAGCACTTCCCCTGGCCCCTACACCGGCCCTTCTCCCCGCCCCCAGGGCAGAGCAGGCAGTCCCAGGGGCGGGGCAGGTGAAGGGTCCCGGCCTTTGGGCCGGCCGCAGCCACCTGGGGTCCTGGCTGCGGCTGGGGCGGCGGCATCTAGGCTGGGGATGGTTCACCGCTGCCCGGGGCCTCGGCTCGCCACCGCCCTGGGTCACAGCCTCGGCTTCCCGGGCTGCGGCTCCCCGCCCCCTGGGGCCACAGCCTGACCTCGGCCTCAGCAGGCTGGGGCCATGGCGGCGGTTCCCCGCCGCCCAGCTGGCAGCCTCAGATTCCCAGGCCGCGGCCACAGCTCCCCGCCGTCTGGTGGGTAGCCGCGGCTTCCGGAGCTGGCTCCCTGTGGGGGCGACCAGGGTCCCTGGGGGACGGAGCAGGCCTCCCTCCCCCGCACTACCCACCAGCATGGGGGGGTGGGGGTCCCACCTAGGCCATTTGGCCCTGGGCCCTGCTCCCCACTAGGGACGGCCCTGTGTAGTTTTAATATGTCATTATCATGGAGCACTTGTGTAGACACAAGCACAAGGTCAGCACAAGGCAACTTACATCAACCTAAATTTACAGTGTAGACCAGGCCATAGTATCTTCTATAGTTTTCACTCTACAATGTCTCTTCCTTCCTCTGACTGGTTATTTTCTCCAGCTTCTAGTTCTTTGTCTTTCCATCAAGATAGCTCTCTTTCAACATAATCCCACTGAAAATACTTAAATAATAACAGCAGAAACATGGAACTAACATGATGTCCGCAAACAACTGCTCTGTATGTTTCTACCATTTTGTCTGTCTTGTCTGTTCAGATAATACACTCTTTGGGACAGAGATAGTCTCTTTTTCTATGTCTGTCACTTTCTTCAAGTCTGTCATCACCAGGACACAGAATACACAGCCTACTAGAACTGAAGAGATGAGGCAACTAGGTAATACTAATGCACAAAAAGCATTGAGTTTAACACTATATATTAACTATTAAAAACTGGAGCGATGGAGACTTGGTTTGTTTAATCCAGCATCTCAACCATAGAAGAAGAAGCATGACTGTACTACAAAATCCAGTGCTAAATAGGACCACACAGGAGGGTGAGAGCCTCTGAAGTGTCAGTGTTCAGTGTCATAATAGGAAGATCAGAACTGGGATTGATTTGGGCCCATAGCTCCTTATGTATTTTCACTGGTTCTGCTCACCCCAATGGTCTCTGCCTGCCACAAGTTTCTGACTTTGAGCTGAAAACAAGAATGTCTATAGACAAAACTCAAAGCACTTCTTATACATTTTTTAACATGAAATCAACTATACAAAGAGCCTCAGAAATTGATATTAAGTCAGGTTCGTACAATTCATGTACAGGCACAGAAGGCACACAAAAAGACACAGAGGCTATGTCTACACTTGTTAATTTAGGTCGACTTAGCATGTCCACACCTAAATTTTAAGTCGACTTAAGGGGGAACTTACAAAGTCAACCTAGAGCATCCACACTGGACGCTTAGGTCGACTTCTAGGGGCTAGGTGGACCTGGGACAGGTTCATGGTGGCAGGGGGGGCACCCCTTGCCAAGTGTCAGGGGGTTCAGCCTTTGTCCCATTGTACCTGGGTACAATGGGGAAAAGGGGGACAGGGACCCTGGCAGGGCATAGGGGCAGGGTGGGCAGGGTTCTGCCCTGCCCTGTGGGGGGGCATGCCAGGCTCCCTCTGTGCCACCCCCTCTGGCAAGGAGGGCAGTGGGGGAGTCCTGGAGAGCCCTAAGTCAAATTAGAGTTGACTTAGGGCTACTCTGCATCCACACTGGCTTAAGTTGACTTTAGAAAGTCGACCTAAGCCTAAAGTCGATTTTAAACCAGGTTTAACAAAGTCAACTTAAGGAAAGTGTAGTGTAGACACAGAGTAAATTAAGTCGACCTAAGCAAGCTTAAGTCGACTTAATTTACAAGTGTAGACGCACCCAGAGACATTTGCTTCATGAATTACAGAGGTAGAAAATGAACACACTCTATGTAATTAAAAGTTACTGCAGTAAAATCTATAGTTTAGCACATAAAGTACAGTGATTTACTTACCTTCAAAGGTTTAAGATGTCATCAAATAAACCAGATTAATTCCCCTATACTAACAGTTTACTGTTCAACTAAAGGTTAAATTCTCAGAGCTGCAGAAGGTCTTCAGACAGCTAGCACAAATGGCTAAATTATTGACACAATACTTCAATGTGAAAACTCCAATTGGGTTGTTTTGCTGGTGCCTGCAACAGAAAGCCTGGGAGAGTTAGAGGCATAATTTGAATAAATCTATCCATTGTCTCACAGCCTTACTGCTTAGTCTTGTCTGTTAGAAAATACATATAAGCAGCACAAGGTTACTCATTACAGAGCAGAAGTTTTTTTGGATGAACTCCTATTAAAATCCAGGATTGACAGATAGCTGGTTCACTTTGCTCAGTCAGGCACAATGAACTCTGAATAAACAGAAAACAATGCACATACCAGATCTTATTAGTGCCCTTCTTATTTAGAGCGGATTTTTCTCACACTCAGATTAGGTGGAACGAAGCCATAAATCCTTATAGGAGCAGAGATGTTTTCAGTTAATCTCTTATGCTTCTCCCTCTCACCCAGTCACACCCATATACAGAATACTGATGCTCTCTGAGCACGCTGCCTCTGATTCTTCATATACTCGCTCACACTCATACAATAATACCCCATATACATACTATCTCTAATATATCCAAGTCTGGATTAACTGGCCTGGAGGCCCCAGGTTGCCCTCACTGTGCCCTCTCTCCCCCGTCTAGGTGCCCACACCACAAGGGTCCCCTCAGCCTGCCCCCACCACATGGGCCTCATCACTGGGGGATGGGTCCTGTGGCCAGAGGGTGCTCCTGCCTCACCCTGCTCTGGCCAGTCGGCCCAGGAGATGGGGGACCCAGCTGGCGCACGCCATGGGGGCCTCCAATGCAACCTCCCAGGTCCACAGGCCTTGGAAGGCCATGCTGGAGTGGCGGAGGCTACTCTATGAGCCAACTGGTCCTACCCCCTGGCCGAAGCAAACAGGGGCTGGCCTGCCCTGCTCTGCCCCCCAGGTGTGGGCCAGCTGGCCCAGGGGCACGGCGGGCACTCAGACCCCAACCTCTGGCCCCAGTGCACCACCCCTACCCCAGTGTCGACAGGGCAGGATTATTGCAGGGCTTTTCAGGTCTGGAGCTTAGGGTCACCTTTTTGACAAGATGGGGAAGTTCCACAGAGGCATTTGAGCAAAATGTATGATAGGTAAACTGTATATGTGATTTTGTGATAAAAATCTCTGACAATTAATTTGGATCCAAGGACCTGGAACAGTGGTTTTCAATCTTAGAAAAACAAATCGTAATCAGAAAATGGTTCATTCTATGCTTTACACACACCAGTCATAAGGAAAATATGAGGTTGTGTCCACTTGACATTAATGGTGTAGGGTGCATAAGGACATATTGTTGCAGACAATTTGAAACTGTATCTTTTAGACACTTCTCTGGGCAGAGGCTTGTGTCAGACTAAATGTCTTGAGGTAAACAGTGGATCTTTATTCCAGGTAATGTAGGTGAGGCTAGGGAGTTTTTAGAGATGCAGAAGATATAGTCACTACCTGCCCAAGCCAATTTGAATTCACAGTTCAAGTTAGATTTCATGGAATCATGATTTGGCTGTACCACATGCTTTTAGGTTCAGAGATTCATACAGTTTAATAAGAATGAAGCCCAGGAGGGATGAATATGTTTATCTAGTCCAGGGGTCTGCAACCTGTGGCTCTGGAGCCACATACGGCTCTTTGGCTGCCCCCTTGCGGCTCTGGGCTCCCCCAACCACCGGGGTACCCTGCAGGAGGCCCATGCCTGGCTCTGGGCTTCCCCCAGCCACCAGGGACCCCATGGGCAGCCCATGCCAAGTTCCAGGCTTCCCCCTCCCCCCCCCCCCGCATAAGAGGACCCTGCAGCAGAAATCCTGGCTCACCTCCCTGCACCTCCCACCATGAGGCTACACCCATTGTGGCTCTCAAAACACTGTTATTGAAGGAATTTTCAAAAATGGCTCTTCTTATCTTTTGGGTTGCAGACCCCTGATCTAGTCTAACCTTCTGTATAATTCAGGCTGTTGATGCCCCTGGCTGTGTTTGGGGTTGCGCACTGGGTAACTCGA
>ML685903.1:8969617-9009432 GCA_007922175.1 Pelusios castaneus
ACCACTGTTGCTAGCCCCAGCCTGTCTTCAGGCCACTCCCTGCAACAAGGCTACATAGCTTCCCCAAAATAATTCCTAGAGCCTACATTTTAGAAAAACATGCAACTAGAGAGGATGAGAGAGGAGCTAAACATGCTGAATAAGGTGTGGAGTTGGGACAGTAACTGTATCCCAACTAGCCTGCAACAAAGCATGTGCTTTGGACAAAAGGGATGGATAAAAGTTCATGCTGATGGGTGCAGACTTCAGATCAATTCCCTTCTATGTTCTTCAACTGTTTTCTGTCCCATGTCTTTTAAGGTTTATTAAATTCAATATAATCCAAACAAAAAAAAAGGGTTAATCAACAACATATGAGCCTATGTAAATACAATTGCTTTTGTTGCATTATCACTAAGGACCAGCAGGATGTGCTATCAGCTGGCACTTTCACACTTTAATGCTTAAATATCTCTTCTCGTCTAAGTATAGTCAATGGATAAAGTAACTAAGTAGCTCAATTATCAGTTGTTAATTTAGGGCCCAATCCCTTACTTATGTGAGTACTCCTTACCAATACAAATATTGCATAGGCAGGCAGTGGGATCGTTCACATGACTGAGGCCTACAGGATCAGACCCCAAACTTCTGTCTACTGGGAATTGTATGAAAAGAGTGGCCTGCAGTTACTTATGAAATAGGATCAGACAGGTTATTGGCTTTGATTTCTGAACCTGATCAGCTGCAGTGATGGGCCACCACCTCTCAGGATTGGGTTTTAAGTCTGTCAAAAGGTGGCATAGACCATAGTGACTGCATCACTGGCAAGCTACTCAAAATAATTTTAATAGAATTTTAAAAAATAATTTCAGCATAAACCACAATGTATGGGAGTGAGCATAAATTAATAGAAAACTATCAAGAATGAAAAATAAATCTAATCTGAGATCAATATTTATGAGGCTGTGATTAACTGACTGATGACCAAATGATTACAAACCTTGGTCTGAGACATCTACTCAAAAGTATTAGCTTTGATGAAAAAAAAATTAGAAAAAATACAAACTGGGTCAATGAAAGAATGCATTCCTAATCAATTTTTAATAGCACTTAAGATTTTATGATTTTTTAAACTTTCCTTTTAATAATTAATCAGAAAAATGAATCTAATTTAAACAAGGTGGAAGAAGGTGTTCTGTATCTGTTTGATGGTGTCCTTAATGAAGAAATTCAATTAGGGCTGGCTTTCCATTATACATCTGTTTGGTTAGATGGAACATTCTGGTTGGATGATAGACATTTGAGACAGGCTGAATAAGTGAGGTGAACCACACTGCATGGCACGACTGCCTCATTAAGATTTTATGCTGCTAACTTCACCTTCCAGTAGTTCAGGAAATGCACATGTTGTTCCTAATTTTTGCAGAAGTTTTTTTGAGTTTTCTGTTCCTCAGTAAATCACTAGGGTCAGATCTTCAGCTGCTGTAAATTTTCAAAGCTTTTCTGACTTCAGCAGAGTTCTGACAATTTACACCAATTGAGGATCTGTCTCCAAGAACGTGTTATCTCATGATAACCCCATAGTCTTTGGATCAGATTCTGATATTCTTACTCACAGTGAATAGCACCTTACTCCATAAATAGGCCAATAAAGGCATTATTTGCATTGTAAAGACGCAAACCTGCAATACATAAGCATGTGAATAGTTTATTGAAGACAAGTTAGTCTTGGTAGGATCAAGGCCTCAAGTGCTATTCCGCATGAATAAAGGTATCAGAAACTGAGCCACGTCTTTCTTATATTGCCTATTACATCAAGAACTATAAGCAAGCTAACACTCTACCTCCCAAAAAGAAAAAATAGGGTAGATTCATAGAATCATAGGGTATGTCTACACTAGCAATTTAGGTCGACTTAAGGAGGCTTAAGTTGACCTAAATTACTCCCTGTCTACACCAGACTTTCATTAAGTTGACTTAAGGGAGGGGGCAGGGAAGACCTGGACACCAAGCAGAGGAAAAAAGCTTTGCACAAGTGCCCCTTATTGCCTATAAATCCACTTAAGATCTGCCGCGATCTCAAGGGATTTTTAGGTTAAGCGGGTGGAAATTCCTACTTTTTCTGCAGCGGATAGGGTGCATTAGGGCTATCACCTCGCCCCCACCCCCAAGTACATAAGAACATAAGAACATAAGAAAGGCCGTACTGGGTCAGACCAGAGGTCCATCTAGCCCAGTATCTGTCTACTGACAGTGGCCAGTGCCCAGGTGCCCCAGAGGGAGTGAACCTAACAGGCAATGATCAAGTGATCACTCTCCTGCCATCCGTCTCCATCCTCTGATAAACAGAGGCTAGGGACACCATTCTTAACCCCTTTCTGGCTAATAGCCATTTATGGACTTAGCCACCATGAACTTATCCAGTTCCCTTTTAAATATTGTTATAGTCCCAGCCTTCACAACCTCCTCAGGTAAGGAGTTCCACAAGTTGACTGTGCGTTGTGTGAAGAAGAACTTCCTTTTATTTGTTTTGAACCTGCTACCTATCAGTTTCATTTGGTGACCCCTGGTTCTTGTATTATGGGAGTATTTAAACAACTTTTCCTTGTCCACTTTTTCCACATCAGTCATAATTTTATATACTTCTATCATGTCCCCCCTCAGTCTCCTCTTTTCCAAGCTGAAGAGGCCCAGCCTTTTCAATCGTTCCTCATACGAGGCACTCTCCAAACCCCTAATCATTTTAGTTGCCCTTTTCTGAACCTTTTCTAGTGCTAGAATATCTTTTTTGAGATGAGGAGACCACATCTGTACACAGTATTCGAGATGTGGGCGTACCATGGATTTATATAAGGGCAATAATACATTTGCAGTCTTATTTTCTATCCCCTTTTTAATGATCCCTAACATCCTGTTTGCTTTTTTGACCGCCTCCGCACACTGTACGGACATCTTCAGAGAACTATCCACAATGACTCCAAGATCTTTTTCTTGACTCGTTGTAGCCAAATTAGCCCCCATCATATTATAGGTATAGTTGGGGTTATTTTTTCCAATGTGCATTACTTTACACTTATCCACATTAAATTTCATTTGCCATTTGGATGCCCAATCACTTAGTTTTGTGAGATCTTTTTGAAGTTCTTCACAATCTGCTTTGGTCTTGACTATCTTAAGTAGTTTAGTATCGTCTGCAAACTTAGCTACCTCACTATTTACCCCTTTCTCCAGATCATTTATGAATAAATTGAATAGGACTGGTCCTAGGACCGACCCTTGGGGAACACCACTAGCTACCCTTTTCCAATCTGAGAATTTACCATTTACTCCTACCCTTTGTTCCCTGTCTTTTAACCAGTTCTCAATCCATGAAAGGACCTTCCCTTTTATCCCATGACAACTTAACTTACATAACAGCCTTTGGTGAGGGACCTTGTCAAATGCTTTCTGGAAATCTAAGTACACTATGTCCACTGGATCCCCCCTGTCCACATGTTTGTTAACCCCTTCAAAGAACTCTAATAGATTAGTAAGACACGATTTCCCCTTACAGAAACCATGTTGGCTATTGCTCAACAGTTTATGTTTTTCTATGTGACTGACAATTTTATTCTTAACTATTGTTTCAACTAATTTGCCCGGTACCGACGTTAGACTTACCGGTCTGTAATTGCTGGGATCCCCTCTAGGGCCCTTTTTAAATATTGGCGTTACATTAGCCGACTTCCAGTCTTTGGGTACCGAAGCCATTTTAAGGGACAGGTTACAAATCTTAGTTAACAGTTCCGTGACTTCACATTTGAGTTCTTTCAGAACTCTTGGGTGAATGCCATCTGGTCCCGGTGACTTGTTAATGTTGAGTTTATCAATTAATTCCAAAACTTCCTCTAGTGACACTTCAATCTGTGACAGTTCCTCAGATCTGTCACCTACAAAAGCCGGCTCAGGTTTGGGAATCTCACTAACATCTTCAGCCGTAAAAACCGAAGCAAAGAATCCATTTAGTTTCTCTGCAATGACTCTATCATCTTTAAGCGCTCCTTTTGTATTATCATCATCAAGGGGCCCGACTGGTTGTTTGGCAAGCTTCCTGCTTCTGATATACTTAAAAAACAATTTGTTATTACCTTTGGAGTTTTTGGCTAGCCGTTCTTCAAACTCCTCTTTGGCTCTTCTTATTACACTCTTGCACTTAAGCTGGCACTGTTTGTGCACCTTTCTGTTTGCCTCACTAGGATTTGACTTCCACTTTTTAAAGGAAGTCTTTTTACCTCTCAGTGCTTCTTTTACATGGTTGGTGAGCCATGGTGGCTCTTTTTTGGTTTTTTTACAGTGTTTCTTAATTTGAGGTATACAGTGAAGTTGGGCCTCTATTATGGTGTCTTTAAAAAGCGCCCATGCAGTTTTCAGAGATTTCACTTTAGTCACTCTACCTTTTAGCTTTTGTTTAACTATCCCCCTCATTTTTGTATAGTTCCCCCTTTTGAAATTAAATGCCACAGTGTTGGGCTGTTGAGGTGTTCTTTCCCCCACAGGGATGGTGAATGCTATTGTATTATGGTCACTAGTTCCAAGCGGTCCTGCTACAGTTACCTCTCGGACCAGCTCCTGCGCTCCACTCAGGATTAAATCTAGAGTTGCCTCTCCCCTTGTGGGTTCCCATACCAGCTGCTCCATGAAGCAGTCATTCAAAGTATCGAGAAATTTTATCTCTGCAATATGTCCTGAAGTGAAATGTTCCCAGTCAATATGGGGATAGTTGAAATCCCCCACCATTATTGGGTTTTTAAATTTGATAACCTGCCTAATTTCCCTTAGCATTTCATCATCGCTCTTACTATCCTGGTCAGGTGGCCGATAGTAGATCCCTAATGTTATATTGTCATGGAAGCATGAGATTTCTATCCATAGCGATTCTATGGAACAAGTGGATTCGCTTATGATTTTTACTTCATTTGAATCTACATTTTCTTTCACGTATAGTGCCACTCCTCCTCCCGTACGACCTGTTCTGTCCTTCCGATATATTTTGTACCCCGGAATGATTGTGTCCCACTGATTGCTCTCTGTCCACCAGGTTTCTGTGATGCCTATTATATCAATATTCTCCTTTACCACTAGGCACTCTAGTTCACCCATTTTATTATGTAGACTTCTAGCATTTGTGTATAAGCACTTTAAAAACTTGTCCCTGTTTATTTGTCTGCCCTTTTTTAATGTGCCAGATTCTTGGTCATGTGGCTGTTTATCATCGGATCCGGCCCCCTCACCATCCTTTTCTGTCCTCTGTTCCTGACTATAACTATAACTATAACCTGGAGATTCCCTCTCGTCAGACTCTCCCTTAAGAGAAGTCTGTGTCCGATCCAGCTGCTCCTCTGCAGCAGTCGGCTTTCCCCCATCCTCTAGTTTAAAAACTGCTCTACAACCTTTTTAATGTTTAGCGCCAGCAGTCTGGTTCCCTTTTGGTTTAGGTGGAGCCCATCCCTCCTGTATAGGCTCCCCCCAACCCAAAAGTTACCCCAGTTCCTAATGAAGTACCACAACCAATGGAAGAATTCCTGTGATGCATCTAGACAAGAACAAAGAGAATGGGACCCTACTTAGTCAAATCCAATTATTCTCTCTAAGGGCAACCATCCTTTGTCTGGTTTTTGTGAAGAGTAAAATATGGAACATGATCTGTCCTCTGGTTTCCTTATATTGCTCCATTCCTTCCCTTAAACCTGTGTTCCTCTTCCTCTTTCTCCATCTTAAACTGTCCTAATCTCTGTTAAAGATGTGCATGTTTTCATCATCACCTAATATTAATAACTCATACTATGAATATTTATCATGTTAATTATTATTAGGCAATACACAAGCATCTCATTATAATTTCACTAATTTCATGTTGCACCTATCACAATGGCTCAGGCACTTTCATTACAATAAATAAATAAAACACAGAAAAGACCAAAAAAAACATTTAATCAAATGCTAAATGAAATAGCAGCACCTGACAACCTCCCCTAAAGAGGTGTAATTCACTCACTGTTTTCTTATTTTTCATGGGAAATATATATTTCCTATGGGCCACGGAACACTAATAATTCTTAAATATTTAGTTCTGTGTAATGCAATGCTTTTGAACATCAAACAAAGCATGCCCCAGTGGAAAGACCACTAGCGTAGAAGTCTGAAATTCTGAGTTCGAATCCTCACCCTATTGCTTTATGGCCCTGAGCAAGGCATAGAACTGCTTTGTCTCAATTTCCCCATCTGTAAAATAGGGTCAACCCTCATCCTGACTTCACAGGACTGTACTGAGGATGAATGATTTGGATACTGACCAATAGTTAAACTTTTAGTCGTGCTGATTGAAACTTTATGCATAAAAAGGTTTGCTTGGGTGGTTTTTTTGGTCAAAAATGGCCCTTTTACAACATTTAAGGATTTTGTGAAAAATTGCTGGCTTTTGGAATGTTTTTTATTTTTTTTTCTGGAACAACAGTTTTAATTGATGTATTTATCAACAACATTTTGAAAATTTCCATTTGCCAAAAGCCTGGCTTTCAGTTAAAAGACATGGGTTTGGGGGAATGAAAACTTTGATAGCCATTTTGACAACTCTTCTGATAATTTCCAAAGCAATCCTGGTAAAAGATATTGTGAAAAATCCACAAGAAACAAACAGATCATGTGTTCATTCTGAACCTTGCAGAAAGGAAACAACTTCAACATATCATATTATTTCATGAAATCACTGTCCCATCTTTTGACCAGCTATAAATTTTAGACTCTATCCTGTCTTATTTCTGGAATGATCCCTGACGATGCTGAACAAACAGATGATGCTACAGAGGCTGGTACAGCTCCTATTGTCATTTCATAGCAAAGTATTTTTCCTTCTATAATCACATAAAGGGTTCAATCCTGCATTCCTTGCATACTCAAAACACCCAATGATGTCAGCGGGAGATTTAGGTACACAAAATATGCAGGATCTGGCCAAAACTACTGTTTATTTCACAGGCTATGTCTACACTGGCAAGTTAGTTCTAATTAAGGAGGCTTAATTTGAACTAACTAAAGCCATGGCTACACTAGGCTTTAGTTAGTTCGAATTAAGGGCTTCCTTAATTCGAACTAATAAGTTCGAATAGGGTATTCGAACTAAGGGGTTAATTCGAACTAACTAGTTCGAATTAACCAATGTGACCATGTTAGTTCGAACTAACTGTTTAGTTTGAACTAATTAAAGCCTAGTGTAGCCATGGCTTTAATTAGGTCGAATTAAGCCTCCTTAATTCGAATTAACTTGCCAGTGTAGACATAGCCTAAAACTGCCACAAGACTCTGTTGAATCAAATGAAGTTCTCCTGAGTGTGTTTTTTCACCACCTACCATCCTCATGCAGAAGTATTTCAGCAGACATTCCAGACATTCCTACAACTTTTCATTTCTTTCCCTCCACTCTGCTCTTATTTACTCATTGACAAATCATTGTCCCAACTCCCATGTTAACCAACTCTTCTGAACCTGGCCCCTTTAAATTCTTGTTCCTTACTGTAATAGTGGCAATACATTTCTCTTCTCTCCTTAGCGGAGGCAGATTGCTAACCCTCCAGCTCCCAACTTCTTCTCACTTTCTCTCTGGTCTCTCTCAAACTATGGAATTAAATATTTTCCCTGCTACAGAAGAGTAGGTAACACCATCCCATACATTTCAACTAAACCTCAGGCACTATTAGATCACAAATACATTTTGAAGTATTTTTTTCACTGTCTAAGTTACAACCTCAGCAGAAATCTGCTAACTAAATAAGTCTAACCTCTTTGCACAGAAAAATTATTCCTTTTAGCAGGTATTCAGAAAGAATAACTTGCTCGTTTAAGGAGCTATTTTTGGTTTAAAGACCAGATATTCATTTTAATAAAAGTGTTCCTTTAACAGATCAGTTTCCTTTCACAAGTACTTTTTGGAAGTGGAGGAATTTTATTCTTCTGACTGACTACATTATCAGGTATTTGTTTAAAATGATGTTGTGTATGTATATATATATAGTCTTTTTTGTTCTTTGTATCTGTTCTTTGCATCTGTTAACACAATTTCAATAAAAAAGTAAAAACAAAGAAAGATAAATAAAGGAGTTTCTCTGCCTGTTTGTGCTTTTGTTTGGTGCATGGTAAATTCATTAAGTTAACATAGCTCTTATTTAAGGTGTTATATGTAAAGCTGGTTTAACAGCAATAATATTCTTAGGTTTATATAGTCTGTGCTGTGATGATTATCAGAGTCTTTTCCCATTTACCTCCAGGTCTTCAGTGTTCATACCACAGCAGCAATGTATTCCCCTAGAACAGTGGTTTTCAATTTTTTTTTTCTCAGGACTCAGTTGAAGAAAAAATGATTTATGCCCACTGCCCAACAATTACATCTTTGAGCAATGCATTCCAGTCTTGTGGTTGTGGAACAGGGGTGCCACGACCCAGTACTGGGTCCCAACCCATAATTGAAAATGCTACCTGCCTCTGTTAGTTATAATTAGAATCAGGCCTAGTCCAGGGAACCACACTTTCCAAAACCTTTGCATTTGAACATTTGCATCTAGATCTGAATTTTATGATTTGGGCCTTTCCTTATAGTCATGGGTCCAAACCAGAAACACAAATGCAAACAACCCCACCTTTAAGGAAAGTTCAGCTTTTGATTTGGGCGTTGTGATGTGGGCCCTTTTTTGCAGAACTTCTCTTAGTTTTTTTCTGCAGGGAACCTGTATTTTGGAGATTGTGAACCACATCCTTGAATCCAGCTGGGCCGCACTTGGCATAGACACTGATGAGCAAAGAATGTGGCTCTAAGTCACCCTTCTGCTTCTCTGATCCAGAGACTGGTTGTGGACTGATTCAACCCTGAGTGTAATTTAGAGAGGTTTAAGATTATCTCATTTTAATTTAGAGCATCCTGAAGTATGATGGCATTACAAACCTGCAGAATCCAAGGATCACCAGAGCACAAGAACCTGTGTCCATATGCCTGGCGCATCTTCAAAGCACATTCCTTTTATTAGAAAGGGGATACAAGCGGTTGGTTTAGAGACACTTATGCTGACTTTATAACACCTGGGGATTCTGACCCTGGGCCAGGAAACTTCCCAGTTAAAACAACTTTCTAAATGATTCACACTGAACATTGCAAAGCAACCACAAATGAGGATGTGGGGTAAGAATCTGGCTCTGTTCATTTCTCTAAGATCTAGTGGTCCTGTTGCATAACTGCTTACTATTTTAAGGCCTGCTCTACACCCAGTTTTTGCACCTGTATAATTGTTTGAATGAGATGAGTGATCTTTTTACCAAAATAGTTATACTGATACAAATTGTAGTGTGGATACAACTATAAAGATAGAACGTACTCTCCTTTCCCATATCGGAATAGCTATAGGGCTATAAATCACAAAGCACCTGTATACTAACATAACTGCATATATATACTGGGGTTGAGGAGACCTTTTTTTTTTTTTAAAAACTACAGAAGCCCTAAATTATCTCATTGATTATTCTTGCTGATGTTTGTGAGATGAAATCTTTAGACTGTAAACCCTTCAAGCCAGGAATTGTCTTCTTTTGTATCTTGTACAGAGCTGAGCACCCTATGCGCAATTAAAATAAAATAAATAAACAATAATAGTATATCATAACAATAATGCATTAAATAATAATAGAGTGAAACAGGCTACCTTACATTCCTATACCATTTTAAATCATATTCATTGGCTATTATTTTCATTCTCTTCTTGACCTTAATTGTTCCCTTCTGAGATTTATGGAAAGGTGGGGTAATTCACTTTTTCCTTCTTCAACCCAGTTCAAAGAACAGGTTAAAAAAAAATCAGACATAGAGTCCTGAGAGGTGGCCAGGAACACAATTGATACTTGGGGGAATGGAAGACCCTCCATCTCACTGCCCTTCTGTGAGATTTGAAAAAAAAAAACCACATTGACTTCCATGGCTAAAGCTTTGGGCTTTCTAAGCTTTGGCCAGGGAGTCAAGATGCTGAGGGACACCTGCCCGGGCAGACCCAACATGAACAAAGCACCACAGTGGCAGGAGAAATGGATCCACTCTGTAGGCAACTGATGATCAGTGAATGCTGTGACATTAACAGGAGAGAACAGCCTGCACTTTCCTCACCCAATAAGGTTTGAAGGTGAGGGGGCAAGGCAAGGTTGCCCCCCCCCCTCCCTCCGCGGGGACACCAGTACAAGCACCTGTGCATGGACCGCCCCGGCACTCAGGCCCAAGCAGCTCCCTTGCCCTGCGCCTCCTCCCTTCTCCTCCAGGGGAACATTTCAAAAGCGCGATTTCGTTTCCTGTGTCACGTTGGGGGTTGGCTTCGCTGGCTTGCCGTACTCCGAGCTATCGGCAGGGGGGCGGGGGCTTCCTCTCTCGCCGCCGCTGCCGCCGACTGTGGAACTTCCACGCTCGCGGGATTCGAAACGCCACAATGGCTCAGAACGTTCAGAATGTGACATTGTCGCTCACGCTGCCCATCACCTGCCACATTTGCCTGGGAAAGGTAATAGGGCTACTGCTGCTAGGCAGAGCGAGAGCGGGTGGAGGCAGCTGCCTTGCAACTCTGCCCCCAAATGTGCGCGGGGGCTGGGATGGGGGGCTGCTGCTTTAAGGAGCCTGGCAAGTACAGCCATGATCAGGGATTGGGCATGTGCCTGGATTTAGCCTGGTCCCTTTAAAGAGGCACTGGAGAGAGACAGAGGGGGACAGTTGGGGGGCGCGGGAAGGGGAGAGACTAGGCCAAATCGGGGAGGGCAAAATCTCACGCTCGGCGGTGTTTGCCGAGCCAGGATCGTGACTAGTGGTGTATTACTGCCCGCAATAAACGTTTCGGATTGGAAACATGCGCTGCGCTCGTTAAAAGAAAATATCCAGTGCTGCGAGTTAACGGAGAGGAAATGGCCCTTCGGAGCAGTAGCCTCTAGACGTGGTTTAAGTTAACTTTTCCCCTGAATGCGCGTTGGTTCAAGAGAAAAAGGCTTTCCCCTGCGTGCCGCTTGGGGTATCAGGAGGTTGTAGAGTAATGTGTTCTTTGAGTCTGGGAGCTGTGTGCTAAAAGAATGGTTGAAACAAATATTTCAGGTGCTGGGTAGAGGCCAGAGTAGTTCAAACAACCTGGAGCCAAATTCTAATCCAAGTAGCTGAAAAATGTTTCATTTTCCTAAATGAAGTTCTTTTGAGCCAGAATCTCTTCCCTTGGCCCTGGAGATTGGGTTACTGCAGAAAGTTGGCTGATTTCTCCAAGAACTCATTTTTATGATTAGTTGCTCCCCAAATTCAGTTTCTTTTCTATTCTTTCCTCTCCTTCCCCAGAAAACACTTTTTGAGGCAAGATTACCACTAGGAAATAGTCTTTAGGCTTACAGCTCTAACATTTGTTAGTTAGAGGCTCCCTTCTCTCCCCATCCTCCCTTCTCTAAGGGATAATGGGAACTTTTTGTTTGCAAGGCCTCAGGAGGATGGAAATGCCTGACATACAAAGTAGGTACAGCATAGGGTATGATCATACATACTTCAACTGCTCACACTTGGTGTTTCGCTTTTGACCTGGAAGGAGGAGAGACAGTGACCATAGTGACAAGTTCCAGAGACATAGCTGTATTAGTCTATTTCAGCAAAACAAACAAGATGCCCTGTAACACTTTTAAAGACTAACACATTTCTTTATCATGTTATGCCCATGAGAGCTTATATGATAAATAAATGTGTTTAATCTTTAAAAGTGCCACAGGACTCCTTGTTTGTTTCAGTGGCCATCATTATTCATTTCTTGACCTTTTTACTGAGACTCAAAAAAGATGTCAAATTACAGTCTGCTTGTCATTAATTTAAAAAGACTTCAAGAAATCTGTGGCAATGATACAGAATGGTTTTTCTCCAAAATCTGCCCTTTATTCCTTAGCAGGTTTCCACACTACTCCTAAGATCTGCACCTCTTACATCAAGATACATGTGCTGACATTATAAATGAACATGGTAGTAACCCTGCAGTTAAGAATTTCTTAATGCATGCGACCCTGTATCTTTACCCAACTTTAGCCGTTCTGGATGAAACTTTCTATACTAAGTATTTGCTCCTTTCTAAAAAAAAAATTTGAAAGCTTTTTTTAACAAAAACAGTTCGGAACCAAGAATAAGGTTGGGGGAAAATGCGTTGATTCGCTAACTCAGAGCATATTCCTACAGCTGTTTTGTTGAAAAGTTCTCATGCCCGCATGCTTTTCAGCATGCACTTGAAATTTGGTAGAGGGTCAGAAAAGCGCTTTTTGCTGTCCCATGAAAATTAATGCCATGTTGGATGGTATGTGGTAAATTATACATGGACCATACATCTAGTGGTGAGTATAAAAAGAAATATCGAATGAAACACCATCCACCCCATGCACTGAGTCAGTCAGAAGTCCTCTGGAGAATAAATAGTGTGTGAGCAAATAATTAAAGATTGAATCATAATACATATGAACAGTGGAGTGGGGAATGAATTATGGTTGTACAAGCAACCTTCCTTCTGGAATTTCCTAAGTTTTGAATGCCTGACATTGCAATCTTAATGTTGTTTTAACCTGAATATTATAGTGTATTTAACTTTTATTTTAACTGTAAGCTCATGGGCTGTCTCTTTCTTCTGTGTTTGTACAGCTCCTAACCCAGTGGGGTCTTGGCCCTAGACTAGGGCTCTTTCTTAGGTGTTACACTGATAGTAGTTATACAATGTATTGATGATGATGCCTGACTTTAGCTGTTGGCGACTGCATGCTGTTTTCTTAACCACCCTTTGTAAAGACCCCTCATTCCTTCATTTTTATTTCTACTGTATTGGCAAGGGATCCAGAACATTGCTTCCACTTCTATTACCTAAAGCAGGGGAGTCAAACTTCATTTGCTATGGAGGGCCAGATTTGACTTAACTGTACTTCAGGTGGCCCGTACGTATCATAAATCGAAACACCATGGCACTCCCACAACATCACAGAGCACTGTGTATGCAAACTGGCTCCCTGATACCGTGCGCTCGCTCTCGCTCTCTCTCTCTCTCTCTCTCTCAGGGAAAGAGTGCGATCTTGCAGAGCACAGTCTCACATATCCTGTGCTCTAGGATGTCACGAGGCCTGATACTCTGGTGGCATTGCAGAGCGCTGGGTGTGTGAGACCACACTCTTTCTCTTTCTCTGTTAAGGAAAGGATGTGGTCCTGTGGATCTCAGTCATGGGCTGGATGGAAGAGGTTCACAGGCCAAATGCAGCCCGTGGGCCACATATTTCACATCTCTGGCTGACAGCTTGTTTGGCCTCAGTCCTTCGCTCATTATAGTCTATGATAATTTTGCCATAGACATCTAAGGATACAGTCCCCGGTCTTAGTACATTTGCTACTCAGCTAATTATTTTTAAAAATGATCAGACACTATATTGTCAGAAAGCAGGGTGTAAAAACAATCTTAATTAAGAGACTGTTTAACTGGTTACTGTACACTTTTTTTTTTAGGGTTCTCTTTAATTTTGGTTCTTTAACTAAAGAAAAGAATTTGAGTGACATTTAGCTTTGTAGAGTTTAGTTAATGATATAGGGGTGGCCCTAACAAATACATGGTCTGTTTTGGTCAATTTCATGATTATAGAATTTTTTTTAAGAGTCAGGTTTCAATGGTTTTAGATGTTTACATCTGAAATGTCACCGTCTTGTAACCGTACAGGTCCAACCTAAAAAGGAGTGGTAGGGGGTTGTGCCTCTACAAAGCTGTTGTAAGGGTGTTGCAGGATTGTTACCCTTCTATGCTGTTGCTGGTGGGGGTGCTTCCTTCAGAGCTGGGCTTTCAGCAAGCAGCCACAGAGCTTCCTGCAGCCGGGAGCAGTCCTGGGAGAGGCGCCTGCAGGGATAAGGGAATCCTGTCCCTCCTCAGCCCACCCGGAATTAGCATCTGGAAAACCTGAGGAGCACCTGACTCGGGAGCCTCACAATTCTGCCCCTCCCCTTCAATAGTCAGATATCATGGGGGAGATCAGATATCACCACCCCTGACGTGTTTTTCATGGCCATGAATTTGGTAGGACCCTAAGTATAGGATATAAGAAAATAAAAAATCACATTGGATCATGACTTAGCTAACAAAACCTATAAAATCGGTGGATATATACGTTTTCAGCATCAAATCGCAACAGAAAATATCACTTGTACTCATTCACTATCTTGAAAAGATGACTTTGTTTAGATTTTTGATTGAGTTCCTCAGATTGGAGCCTCACTTGTGCCAAATGGTTTTCAACTCTGGCGTTGCTAACACAGGAGGAAAATGGGGGGATAATCTAAAGCTAAAACATAAAGCAGTTTGGTGAGTCAGTTACATGCCAGTTCTCTTTCCCAATGGCTCTAGAGTGGACAACTATTTTAACCTACTGTATGGCCGATTATATTGGCCCCAAGATCTGACTCCTAACTGTGTAGCTAAGCTCCTACATTTATGACAGATTCTATAGACTGAGTGCAGTTCAAGAGGCTTGTGCATTTGCTCTTTTTTTATGTCTGTACGAAACCATTAACTAAAATAGACCCTTGTGCCCTGTTCTGCAATCTCAGCGAACATCAATAACTTGTTCACTTTCAAAACTACTCTTCGACAATCTTGACTGGAACCTGTTGCAAAAGAAGGCTATGTACTGTAACTGTGACAACCTTTAAAGTACATACACAAACCTGTACACTTCTTTACTAATTCGGTGTCCGGTTTCAGGAAGTGATAGATTGATTTGGATCATCATCCAAAAGAGCGCCTGCTTATCACCCCATCTTTGCTCAGGCCTTTGTTTTGCAGCTCAGTTATTGCTCACAGCAGGAGCTGACTCTGTAAAAACAAATGGAGCAAAGGGGAGATGTAACTAAAGTCTTTTCCTGGAACATTAGCAAGCAACCCAAATTGCTGGAAATTATAAAGAGACAGTTAAAGGTATATATCTAAGATAGTTACTTGATGCCATCATGATGACTTCCAGGTAGCCAGCCCAGGACATTAGTCTTCTCCCTTCCAGGTGTCTTCAGCTGTCAGGAACCAATGTGCTACAGGAGATGGCTATCTTATCCCATTTCTGCTGGGTGGTTCATCTTGGTTCCTTTTTCTTGGAGATGCTGGTGTGGACCTGTCAGATGTTGATCCAGGCCTGTGGACATTTTGTACCATCAGCAATTAAAATGAGGGCTATCCTCTCTCACTGGACAGTCATTGAGTTCTTGCTACTGGGGCTGGAACTTTCCAGTCAATTTGTGCAGCACATCTTGTCACACCAGTTTGTGTAAGACAAAGTAGGCCTTAGTTGTTGGTGCAAACATCTTGGGACATACTGTGAATGCTTGCTGGATTGCTCCAGTCAGCATCTTACCTCTATAGCTTGCTTTCTGTGGGCCTCTCTGCCTGCAGTGGATCCCTTGATCAACTTTGCAGTTATACTTGCTCAAGATGCAATTTCTCCAGCAGTGCTCTACTAGCTTCTGTTATGTCCAGTTTAAAATCCACATAAGTTATGCATAGGCCCTCCATGTTCTTTGATGCTCTTTAAACTACTTTCAGCAGTCCATTGCATAATAACACAAAGTTACTTGAAGAGCTGCTCTTTTCCAGCAGGCCAGAGCAGCTGTATACATTTTCCATTTCTGTTCTTGTTTTAACAACAATGTTGGGGCCTCTTTTGTATGAATGAGTTGAGTCCATGCATTATTAATCAAATAGTTACATTTCTGATGATTCCGTTCTGTGATCAAGTGTCCTTATAAACACAATGTTTAGTTTCAGTTCCTTTTATTTACTCTCTGTCAGCACGGGTATATTTCACTAACTTGATATCATAAGCATGCTTGGTTGCAAGGTTGCATGCTTGTTAGCCTTACTTCTTTACTATATTACTAAAGTAACAGAAATCAACCTGGGCAGATTTAGACTTGAGATATTAATGCAACCCCTCTTCTCCCTAACAGGATTGCTCATGAAATAAACCCTTTCATTAAAGTTTACAACATTTTGACCAAACTTTTATTACTTATAGTCAACTTCCCATAGATTCCACCAAGTTCCCTATTTTTCAGTACTGTATCTGATAACATCATATATTTTAATGTTTCATGTGAATTTTTTTTTGTTCACAGACAAGTAGCAAATCATTTTTTTCAATTGCATGAACTGTAAATTCTTGTGAAAGGCTGCAGAGACTTTTTCCTCATACAGTCTGAAGAAATCATGCCTGTTAAACCTTGATTTTTTTTTTCCTGAGTCCTCTGTCTTGTCTGTTCTAAACAGGCTTGTTGCTTGGGCAATTCATAATAGTAATTCAGACTTTGGCGCTTTAAGATATTGGTTTCAAAGTGACATGAATGTGCACAGAATTAGAAACTTCCAGTTAGTGGTGGAAAAAGCCTGTCTGAGAATGTAATCCACAGACATTTTGCATGGATAAGGCAGGTGATCCTACCAGGGCCGGCCCAACCATATAGGTGAACTAGGCAGTCGCCTAGGGTGCCAGTCTTTAAGGGGCACCAAATTAGATGGAAGTGAATTTTTTCTCTATTTTAAAAAAAACATTAATATGTTATCTTCTCTTATAACATGAAAGGAGGGGGGCTGCCAAAGTCATAGTTCGCCTAGGGCACCAAAATCCCTTGGGCCAGCCCTGGATCCCACTATTCATCTCAAACCAGTGGTTAAAGTATAATTTGGCGGGCCCCGGAACCCTCCTAATCTCTGGGCCCCCTTCCCATATCGTCCGGGCCCCCTTCATGCATGTGTGGACCCCATCCCACGTTGGCATTTGCAACCACTTCTCAGTACCATATACATCGGTTATCGCTCCATAAAAATACTGGCCCCGATCCTGGCCTCACACGCTGCCCCTTCCACCCCTCTGCACTTCCCTGACCTCAATCCTGGCTTCACACTGTGCCCCTGCCACCCCCCACCCCCGATCCTGGCCTCACACACTGTCCCCTCCATCCCCATCCCCACCCCAGCCTCGCACACTGCCCCCTCCCCCTGATCCTGGCCTCGCACACTGCCCCCTCCCCCTGATCCTGGCCTCGCACACTGCCACCTCCGATCCCCATCCCAGCCTCAGCCCCCGCCCCTTGAAGGGCTGGCCTGGCCTGGCCCCCATCACTTACTGTCCTCTGCTGCAGCTGGGACCCAAGCCCCTGGCTGGAGCTGGGTAGCCTCATCCCCCCCTCACCTGGCAGAGGTGTGGGTGAGGATGTTGAGGGGTCCCCTTGATCAGACCCACATAGTTTCCCTCACTTTCCTTTCCTGCAGGGGCTCCAGTGCTGTGCTGCAGTTAAATGCTCCCTCCTGGGTCCTAGTGCTGGAAGGATCACATGTCTATGTAGGTTGGGCAGCCCAGCACACACAGGCTACGTCTACACTGGTAAATTAAGTCGACTTAAGCTTGCTTAAGTCGACTTAATTTACCCTGCGTCTACACTACAGTTTCCTTAAGTCGACTTAAGCAGCTTGCTTAAGTCGACTTAAGGAAAATAAAGTCGACTTAATTAAAATTAAGTCGACTTTATTAAACCTCCTTTTAACTAGACCTAAGGCTCAATTTGACTTTTTAAAGTCGAATTAAGCCAGTGTAGATGTGGGGTAGGCCTAAGTCGACTTAAGGCTACCCCAGGACTAACCAATGCCCTCCCTGCTGGGGGGGCACAAGGGGGAGCTCGGCATGCCCCACAAAGGGCAGGGTAGAGCCCTGTGTGATGCTATCTGGATTTAGGGAAGCATTTATGATATTGTTTTCTATTCATATCTCATAAATGCTATAATCCATAGGGACTATGTCATGTTTGGTATCAATAGAAAGGTAGTAATTTGCTGGGAATGATTATATAATTTATGTCTAGGAATTGAATTTTTATTAGAAGTTAGGAATTTCGTGTTATATCTATACTTTAACTTGTGTGAATCTGGTGAAACGCCCTAGGCAGGAGGCTGTCAACAACCATTGTCTCCTTAATAGCTCATCAGGATTCTCCCTGGGCCATTGTAGGTGGGAGCTTCCTTAACATTAAGGACACAATGGTTGTAGAGACTCCCACCTACAATGGCCCTGGGAGAAACCTGATGAGCCATTAAGGAGACAATGCCCCCCCGCCACCGTGGACCTGCCCAAGGTCCCCTTAGCCCCCAGAAGTCGACCTAGGCGTCCAGTGTGGATGCTCTAGGTCGACTTTGTAAGTTCCCCTTTAAGTCGACTTTAATTTTAAGTGTAGACGCACTAAGTCAACTTAACTAACCAGCACTAGGACCCAAGAGGCAGCTCCCAACTGGCTCAGCCTGAGGCTCTTTCTCCGTGAAGGAGCAGCCCAGGCTGGCTGCAGCTCCCAGGCCAGGGAAGAGTGGAACGTGCGTTCCCCCTGCTTTTTCTATTTTTAGGGGCCCCGGAACGCTGCCCCCTTGAATTTGTGGGCCCCGGAATGCTGTTCCTGTGCGTTCCGGCCTACTTTAACCCCTGTCTCAAACCTACTCAGATCAGTTACATTAAGGGGAAAAAATCATTAGACCAGATAGAGGAATTGGACCCAATGAGGTTTAAGCCACATCTTATAATTGAGTTATCACTGCCAAATAGTGTTATACTAAGTACATTTTTGAATAAAGGATCCAGCTATAGACCTTTTATCATTGTTATGATCACTTTGTTTGGATATCAAAGTACTTCCCAAAAAAGGCCTGAAATGAAACCAGTGTAAATCAGGAGCACAATGCCCTATACAGTACTATAATGTAATATGCTGTTTGGCTTTAGATGTTATGATGTGATTATTCTGTCTTTTACAAGTATGTTCCCATTTCAGGTTTTTGGTAACCTGTAGTCTTGAAGTGCATCCTGCTATTTAGGTATATGTGTTTATTATTATTATTATTATTTATTTATTTATTTATTTATTTATTTATTTATTATTATGCTATACTGCTTTTAGTTTTTAGTCTTTGGTAACCACAATCATTTTAAGGTAGCTTCTGAGTGAGAAGAAGTGAGTGTATACTAACAGAAGGGATATATTAACGGGGTGTCGTATGTAAGAAATGTGAGGTAATTGTCTCATTCTATTTGGCACTGGGGAGGCCTCAGCTGGAGTACTATGCCCAGTTCTGGTGTCACACTTTCAAAGTTCAGTGGAGAGCAACAAAAGAGTATGATAAAAGATTTAGATGAGAGAACCTGACCTGTAAGGAAATTTTAAAAAAAAAGAAAATACAAAAAACTGTGCAGAGAAAAGGCAGATAGTGGACGGGGCTGCTAAGAATTGTTATAAAGAGGACTGTGATCATTCATTCTCCTTGTCCCTAGAGAATGAGCAGCCAGTGTAGACCCGCTCAATCAATCCCAGAATTGCTTTCCCGTCAACACAGTAACTCCACCCCTCCAAGTGGAGTAACGCTGCGTCAACGGGAGAGTACTGCCAGTCGACTCAGCCAAGTGAAGACAGCACAGTAAGTCAAAGTAACTAAGTCAACGGGGGATACGCAATCTGCATCCCGTTGACTTAGCCCCACGGTGTAGACTAGGCCTATGACAGCAAAAAAAGAAGCTTCTCTTCTGTCTTCCATTGGGGGGAAAGGCAAGGTGAGACTGGATTGTAAAGAGTTGTACTAAGCAACCAGAGTACAAGAGTAAGATTTATGGCAGGGGTTGGCAACATTTGCCGGCCCCATGCCATCCCCGGCCACCGCACCCTCAGCAGGTGCCGGGGACGGGGCCAAAAGGAGGTGGAACCAGGCTTTTGTGGCCCCAGGCCGCGCTGGGGGATAGGGCCAGCGGGGGAGCCTGAGTGGCACCGCGTGCTGCTCAGACTTGGCCTGCGTGCCATGTTTGGCATGCGTGCCGGGGGTTGCCGGCCCCTGATTTATGGTTTTAGAACTTTTATTGTACCCAGGCGGTCATAGGGGCTGGTCTAATTACAAAGTAATATCTTTTACATGGAACTCTTCTTCAGACTTAGGCTAATAAATTGGTCCAGTGAAAGAGATTACCTCACTCACCTTGTCTCTCTAATATCTTGGGACTAACATGACTTCACAACACTGCAAACAACAATAGAATAAATCAATTTAACAGTTATTAGTTTTTGTGCAGGTTTGTGTGTGGACACTTACTGCGTAAGAACGGCCATACCAGCTCAGGCCAATGGTCCATCTAGCCCAGTGTCTTGTCTTCCAACAGTGTCAGGTGCTTCAGAGGGAATGAGCATAACAGGTAATCATCAAGTGATCCATCCCATCAGCCATTCCCAGCTCAGGCAACAGAGTCTAGGCCCTAGGGACACTTCAGAGCATGGTTTTGCATCCTGACTAATAGTCATTGATGGACTTATCCTCCATGAACTTAACTAGTTATTTTTTTTAGACCATATTGTAGTCTTGGCCTTCACAACATCCAGTGGCAAGGAATTCTACAGGCTGTCTGTGCGTTTTGTGAAGAAATGCTTCCTTATGTTCATTTTAAACCTACTGCCTATTAATTTCATTAGATGACCCTAGTTCTTGTGTTATGAGACAGAGTAAATAATACTTCCTTATTTGCTTTCTCCATACCAGTCATGGTTTTATAGATCTCTATCGTATCCCCGTTAGTCATCTCTTTTCCAACCTGAAAAGTCCCAGTTTTATTAATCCATATCCCTAATCATTTTAGTTGTTCTTTTCTGTACCTTTTCCAGTTCCAGTACATCTTTTTTGAGATAAGGTAGCCAGATCAATATTCAAGATGTGGTCATATCATGGATTTATAAAGAGGCAATATAATATTTTCAGTCTTACTATCTATCTCTAATGATTGATTAGCTTTTTGGACTGCTGCTGCATGTTGAGCGGATGTTTTCAGAGAACAATCTATAATGACTCCAAGATCTTTTTCTTGAGAGGTAACAGCTAATTTAGACATCACTGTATATGTATAGTTGGGGTTATATTTTCCAGGGTGTATTACTTTGCATTTATCAACACTGAATTTCATCTGCCATTTTGTTGATCAGTCACCCAATTTTAAATTGAGTAATTTGATCTAACTTAATTGACTAATGAAAATAGATTAGGTTAAATGGCAAAAGGACCATCTTAAATTTAAATCAGTGTCTACATTTTAAGGGTGTGAATTAAAATAGGCTTAATCAGTTGGATTCCACTTTGATTGTAGACAGCTCATTAGGTGTTGAGTGCCATTTTGGAAATTCTTAAAGCAATGTTAATCTTCTAGTACAATAAGGGCATGAGAGTTGTTAGATGCAATAGTGGGTCTTGATTCTATTCCATCTATGTTCATTGCTGAATCACTCATTGTTTTCAAGATGCAAAGGGGTAACTGTGTTAGTGTAGGTCAGCAAAACAAACAAGGAGTCCTGTGGCACTTTTAAAAACTAACTAAGCTCATGCAACTAACCAAGTTCATGCGATAAATAAATTTGTTAGTCTTAAAAAGTGCCACAGTACTCCTTGTTTGTTTCATTATTTTCAGTTTGTGTAGGATTGGGTTTATAGATCTGATTACTACAAAACATGGCCAGTTTGGCTTTCAAATAAATTACAAGCTATCCTTTTTCTTTTCTTTTTCTTTTTTTGTTCTCTCCCACCCCTCTACTTTTCCATCTTCGTTATGACTTTCCTACTTAATGCAGCAAAGGAAGAATCTTGAAAATGAACAGTTTTATTTTTAAAAGAACCATGTTTCTTTAATTCTTCTTTTGTTTGAACTTCGCTTTTAATTATTTCCTGCTTGAGGCCCTTTAGAACTTAAAGCAATCTCTAGTCTAGTATTACATGTCTATTCCAAAGTAGATATTTTGGATGGAGATAGAGGGTACATTTTTTTGTTTGTTTATTTTTACTATCACGTGAGTTTAAAGTCTTCTTAGAAGCACTGGTATCAGGGCTGGGATTTCAGAGATCTGAGAACGTAAATTAATCTTCTGAAATATAGTCCAAAGAAAAGCTTCAATAACAGGTAAATATCATAATGAAGAGCAGAATCTTTTTTGCATGTTAGGTTTTCAATACTGATGCCTCTTTGTTTCAAAACAGAATTTAAATTAATCCGAGAAAGAGTAAAATATTATTAGTAATAGCTTCTAAACACTTATTTCTGTAAACCTGATACTTTGTTGCTTTGGAAGGGAAAACATATAAACACCTTGATGAACTCAATGCACTTGTGATCCAAGAACTGAAGTAAAACATTTTACATAAATGTTCATGGTAAGTAAACTTTCAGATAGCCACCCTGTGGTATTTTGCAGTATATTGCACAACATATCACACCTTTAGCAAGGAGAATTGCTTAGTGATCCCTGGAACCACTGGTTGAAATTCCAGCTGGGTAGATTCAGCTCCTTAGACTTCTGAAGTCTGTTTCCATGCAGTTTACTTTCTGCAGGTATAACCTTAATCCTAGATACTCCAGTGGCATTTTTTGCAAAAACATGGGATTGACTTGTGCCAAAAACATTTTCCCATTCCCTGTCAATCAGCAGTTGCCCGTCTTTAGGTGTCCCTTGACCTAGAGGTGGCAGCATTTCAGTGGGGACTACATGTATATATTTTGTGAAGTTCTTTGAGAGTCACTTGGAATGAAAGGTATTATACAGTCATGCTGGAAAAGTATAACAAGGGAGTAGCAGCAATCAGTTCTGGGTCCAGTTCTGTTTAATATTTACATCAATGATTTAGATGATGGCATAGTGAGCACACTTATAAAGTTTGGGGCTGATACCAAGCTGGGAGGGGTTGCAAGTGCCTTTGAGGATAGGATTATAATTCAAAATGATTTGGACAAACTGGTGAAATGGTCTGAGGTTAATAGGATGACATTCAATAAGGACAAATGCATAGTGCTCCACTTAGGAAAGAACAATCAGTTGCATACATACAGAATGAGAAATGACTGGCTAGGAAGGAGTACTGCAGAAAGGCACCTGGATATCATAGTGGACCACAAGCTAAATATGAGTCAACAGTGTACACTGTTGGAGAAAGGAAAAAAAAAAAGCACAAACATCATTCTGGGATGTATTACCGAGAGTATTGTAAGTAAGATGTGAGAAGTAATTCTTCCGCTCTACTCCATGGTGATTAGGCCTCAAGTGGAGTATTTCAGGAAAGATGTGGACAAATTGGAGAAAGTCCAGAGAAGAGCAACAAAAATTTTTAAAGGTCTGGAATACTTGACTTAAGAGGGAAGACCTGAAGGAACTGCGTTTGTTTAGTCTGGAAAACAGGGGACATGATAATGGATTTCAAGTAACTAAAAGGTAGTTATAAGGAGGAGGGAGAAAAAATATTCTCCTTAACTGCTGTTGATAGGACAAGAAGCAGTGGGCTTAAATTTACAGCAAGGAAGGTTTGGGTTGGACATTAGGAAAAAATTCCTAACTATCAGGGTGATTAACCACTGGAATAAGTTGCCTAGGGAGGTTGTGGAATCTTCATCATTGGAAACTTTTAAGAGCAGGTTAGATAAACACCAGTCAGGGATGCTCTAGATGGTACTTGGTCCTGCCATGAATGCAGGGGACTGAATTCAGTGACCTCTTATAGTCTCTTCCAGTTATATGATTCTATAGTATACATGAAATATGTCATTTGGTCCATTTTACTGTTAAGTC
The DNA here is from genome assembly GCA_007922175.1 of Pelusios castaneus. Lineage (NCBI taxonomy): Eukaryota > Metazoa > Chordata > Testudines > Pelomedusidae > Pelusios > Pelusios castaneus. Next base: position 8,993,283 of record ML685903.1, read on the forward strand.
CAAATATATGCTGAATGACAGTAGTAATATACAATAGCTTTAAAATACTTTACAATCTCTTTTTTGAAAAAGGTGCGCCATCCAGTCATCTGTGTCAACAACCACGTTTTCTGCTCCATTTGTATTGATGTGTGGCTGAAGAACAATAGTCAGTGTCCAGCATGCAGGATCCCTATCACCTCTGACAATCCTTGCAAAGAGATTATAGGTAAGGGCCAGTTAGCCACTGAAATAATTTTCCAGTATTTGCTAACAGATGAGACTCTTCCATGGTGAAAATTATATTTTCCATATTATTTCTTGGGCACCTTGGGAATAATGCTTTATAGGTCTAGGGCAAGATGTTTTAAAACACAATGCCTAACTGGGTGGTCGGACTTTTCAATGTACTGTCTTCAACCTGTCTTCAACAACTGTATCTGAAAGTCTTTGCCAGAGAGTGTTATTGTTGGAAATACAGTAAACTCTTGTACATCCTGCCTGCGTATTGTGACCCCTCCAACCTAAGGACAGAGCACCTCACTAGAATGTCATTTAGTTCAGAAGCTGCAATTGATACTTTTTCCCCCCAGAAAAATTCTATTGAAATTGAAGTTGAGTTGCAAAATTTGTCTGCACTTCCCAGAGTTTGGTAATAGTCTCATCCGTTGTGGATGGGGCTTTTTTTGATTGTTTTTTTGTTTGTTTGTGTTTGTTTGTTTTTGAGACTAATCTCTACATGTTTAAATATTTAACACACATATTTAATAAATAAAGTAGGCTTGATTACTAACTTTCTTTCAAAATGAACCATCCTTTGTGGTAATTAAAGGTTTGGTTATCACTCTCAGTCAATTCTATCCTTACCGTTTTCTCTAAAACAAAGGTAGGAATCCAGTCACATGCAGAAAATGATGTCTTTTACTAACTTTGGATTGGACTGAAAAATAAACCCAGTAATAACATTATCTTGCATTGCTGCAGGAGGAACAAGTGAAAGTGAACTTATATTTAGTCCTACAGTCAGAAAACATCTTCGTAAAACCAGACTTGAGCTGCTCCACAAAGAATATGAGGTAACAGCAAATATAATGTTAAAAGTTGTTCAGCTGAAAGTTGACTTATTACATGCTACTCTTCTCTTTAATTTCTACACTTCCTTTTTTAAAAAAGCTTTATTTTGAATGCACGAGGACTCAACAATTGGCACCCAGCTTCAAAGCAAGGTGCCTAGCTGGGATGCCCCTCACCACTGAAAAACTGCAGCAGCAGCTGAAATGCCACCGAACCTGCCGAGTGCCAGTAAAGGCATCGGGAGTTTTATTTTTGGTCACCAGAGGGCGTACCTCCACTACATTTTTGCAGCAGAGCTAGGCACCCCGCTACAAACTCAGGGCACCAGGGCGACCTGGTGGCTGGAGTTTGTCGAGCCCTGGAATACACACTAAAACTCAAGTTTGTCTCCTAATCTCATTTTGAGTTTAGTGTTGATTCATCTCCTAATCTAGGAGATTTTCAGAAAACTTGGTATTATCTTACCCTGCTCCCCCAGCCAGGGGGCTCAGCCAGGCTCCCACTGTGCCTGGCACAGCCCCCCACAGGGCAGGGCAGAGCCCTGCCCACCCTGCCCCTATGCCCTGCCAGGGTCCCTGTCCCCCCCCCCCCTTTGCCCCATTGTACCTAGGTACAATGGGGCAAAGGCTGAGCCCCCTGGCATTGAACAAGGGGTGGTGCCCCCGCTGCCCCTGTGGGCCTCCCCTAGGTCCCCCTAAGTCCCTAGAAGTCGACCTAGGCATCCAGTGTGGATGCTCTAGGTCAACTTTTTAAGTTCCCCTTTAAGTCAACTTCATTTTTAAGTGTAGACACACTAAAGTCGACTTCAATTAACAAGTGTAGACATAGCCTAGGAGAGACCAAAACATGTTGTATGCCTGGAGACAAGGACATGAGGGGGTGGGGAAAGCACACTTCTACAAACTGCCAAAAAAAAAAACCACTTGGAGGAGTGTGGGAAGAGGGTTATTTGTGACAGATACCTTGATAATAACTGTTCATGTGCTCTCCCTGCTGCTGATCACACATGTTCTTGCAGGGCATAATTTCTATGTGAAGTAAGACTACAGGACGATCCATAGATATAAAAATCTAGATCTTGCATTGATTCATAAATGAAATAAAAAACTCTTTTAGACAGGTAAGCTATTCATGGATTTTTAGAGAGATTTATTCCCTTCAATTCCAAGTGTATTGACATTTGGGGGTGATCTATCAGGCATATTAGGGATGATCTATTAGGATCTATTAGGATGATCTATGAGGCATATTAGGGATCCTCTGGATCTATGCTACAGCAGCTGCATCCCCTGCTCCTGCTGACTGCCAACCCATTCTGTTCTGTGTAGCGGGAGGCACTGTCACTCCTCAGTCGGCACACTCACTCCATCCAGCCCACGCAAGGTGGTGGTGGTTGGCAGGAGCAGGGCATGCAGCCACCCCTGCACTGACTTCAAGGACAAAAGAAGGTGAGCTGATCCAACCCACGAGGGTGCAGCTGTTCCCCCCCAGACCTGGACCCTATACTTGTAGTTGAGTGCCGCTGTGTTGCAGGGCTCCCCCACTGGTCTACACTGGCTTAAGTCGACTCTAGGGAGACTTAGGCCTAATAGGAAGGTGGTGTTATAAAGTCAACTTAAGGAAACTGTAGTGTAGACGCTGCTTAAGTCGACTTAAGGAAACTGTAGTGTAGACGCAGGGTAAATTAAGTCGACTTAAGCAAGCTTAAGTTGATTTAATTTACCAGTGTAGATGCAGCCCTAGTGTCTCTTCCCCATTTCTCTTTTTTAACAGCAACAAATGAGGTAGCAGACAGTCCACATAAGCACATTATGTAGAGGGCAGCCGCCTCCCAAAACATGCAGTAAAATAGATTGTTTTACTGTGTAAAATGTTCAATCCACATATGGTTTTATGCACTTGCTCTGTGTAGTCAGAGGGCATTCCTCTTCCCATAGCTGAAATCCTGTTACACTTCAGAAAGTAGCCTTCTGAAACCAGCCCAATCTTTCAATGCACTTTGAAAAGTTCTTTAATTGAATTCCTTATAGCCAGCCAGGGCACCTATTTTGATGTGCAGAAGATTTCTATATGTAAAGCACTTAGAAAATTAAACTGAGAGGTAATTGCAGCTCATTTTTATATCTTTCTGGTTTGTTGCATTTCTGTGCTTCTGGGTTTGCAACACTTTCAGGATGAAATAGAAACCTTGCAGAAAGAAGTGGAAGAACTGAGAAGTAAAAATCTCAGCTTGGAATCACAGCTGAAAACAGTTCTGGATCCTGCCGCCTTGGGTCAGTGTACCACAGATGAGGAAAGTCATCAATCTACAGATGAGGGGAGCCAAGCTGGCCCAGAAACTGTGGAAGAATGGACCAAGAAACTTAAAGCTGCTAATGATATATATGAGAAAATGAAAGATGATGTGGAAAAGTTAAAGGAGGTAACAAACGTCTGTTTGTCTAATCAAATAGCAGTGTAACTGTTTAATAGCGGTGAGGGTTAGTCTGGTCTTTTGAGTACTTCATAGCTCCAAAAGAAAGTGATGGGGGGAGTTGAATTCCTCTGGCAATTGATGTATTTCTGTATAGCAGGTGTTTGATGTTATTGTTTGTTCTAGTCAGTCTTTCATGTGACTTTCAACTCATTCATTCCATGGTCTAATAATTGGATTATACTAGCACATGTTTTCAGTACAGAGGGGCTGAGTTTTCTGGCTTGCAATAATCTACAGAACAGAGGTGCCCAAACTTTCTGGTCATGCCCCCTCCTTACCAGTAACGGAATCTGTCTGTCCTACTCACACCCCTTCATTACTGCACAGTTGACTTGGAAGAGATGGAGGTAGAAGGGGGAATAAGGGCAGAGCTGGCCTAGGGTGGGCTGAGACTCTGATGGCTGGGGCCAGGAGCTGACTTGGGGCTGAGAACACGCAGAGCTAGGTGGCACTTCCTCCCTACCGCTCCCCTCCCCCCAAATGTTTGGGAAGCACCCCACAGTTTGGGGACCACTGCTGTAGAATATATCTATCTTCCACCTTCAGTTGCCAAAAACAGCCCAGTTGTCTTAAACAGGTTTTGCATTATTGCCCTCCTTGCTAGTTAATATTTTTGGTGCAGTTTGCTAAGAGAGACTAACTTGACCCTTTGACCAAGAAGAGTTCTGTGTAGTTCAAATGCTTGTCTCTCACCAAGAGATATTGGTCCAAGAAAAGATACTAATTTGCCCACCTTGTCCCTTTGACATAAAATAGACAAGTCCCAATATGTTTAGAACCAAAAGATCCTGTGCTGGAGACTTGTAAACTTACTCAGCATGTTCTGCAGAATGGGACCTATTTTACTGTTGCTTCTTAAGCTTCTTGAGGACAATGTAAAACAAAACTTGTGATCTGGGGGAGAAGAGAGACTATGAACCAAGTGAATATAAATGTAAATATTGAAATCTTGTAGAACACACCCAAAGGCAAGGAGAATTGCCTAAAACAGTTTGCATAAGAATGAAATTTCAAAATGAATTTGAAGGACAAATTGAGAAAACTTAACTTACATTTATTAAAGATGCTGCCTTTTACTTCTTCCATTTTTTAAATTTTGGATTGCCTCCTGGAAACTGATACGTTAGCATATTTAAAACATATTATCATTTTTACGGTATTAATACTAAGGCTATGTACACACTACCATTTTTAACGCGCAATAATCCTCTTCCGCATTAATTCTCCCGTGGCTGTTGTTGCGCGAGATCGCGTACACACTATGCTTGCTCTAACGGAACAAAGCCCCCCCCCTTCTGAGCGCAGTCCTCCAGGAAAGCGAAGGGGATTGTGGGTACGTATCCCAGAGTCCCCAGTATCATCTCCCGTGGTGCATTCCGCTACTGACGCTACCCAGCGGTTGCCAATAGCAACGAGCGCGAATTTCAAATTGAAGCAACCTTCTTCTCGGCACTGCCTTTTCAGAATCGACATGGATTCAGCTGTGATCTTGAATGCTGCCTTCAGCATTGTGAACACAGCCCAGATTCTGTTGCGGTTTGCCTTTGGCTATGATTCGGAGCATGACACGGATGACTCGGTCTCGGATGATGACAGCATTGAAAACCAAACGGACATTCTGATCAGTTTCGCGGACCAGCAACACAGCCTGAACCGCCGTGTTTGGTCCCGGCAGACGAGCACAGACTGGTGGGAACGAATCGTCCTTCAGCTGTGGGATGATGATCAGTGGCAACAGAACTTTAGAATGCGGAAAGCCACATTTATGGAGCTATGCCAGGAGCTTGCCCCTGCCCTTCGATGCAAGGACACGAGGATGAGACCCGCCATGACCGTGGAGAAGCGTGTGGCTATCGCACTTTGGAAACTGGCGACTCCAGACTGCTACCGCTCGGTCGCAAACCAGTTTGGGGTTGGACGCTCGACCGTTGGAGTGGCACTGTCACAAGTATGCAGAGCCATCAACCGTATTCTGCTCAGGAGGATGGTGACCCCGGGAAACGTGAGGGAGATCATCGCAGGATTTAATGAGTTGGGCTTCCCGAACTGTGGGGGTGCAATAGATGGGACTCACATCCCTATTCTCGCTCCCGACCACCTTGCCTCTGAATACATCAACAGGAAAGGATACTTTTCGATGGTTCTACAGGCACTGGTGGACCACCGTGGTCGCTTTATGGACATTAATGCTGGCTGGTCTGGAAAGGTGCACGATGCACGCATCTTTAGAAACTCTGGACTATTCAGAAGGCTACATGCTGGCACATTTTTTCCAGACGAGAAAATAATTGTGGGCGGTGTAGAGATGCCAGTGGTGATACTTGGGGACCCCGCCTACCCACTGATGCCATGGCTCATGAAGCCGTACACCGGGAAGTTGGATCCTGACAAGGAGCGTTTCAATTACCGGTTAAGTAGATGCAGAATGGTTGTGGAGTGTGCCTTTGGCCGTTTAAAAGCGCGCTGGAGAGCGCTGTATGGCAGGCTAGATCTCCACGAGGACAGGATCCCATTAGTTATTTCGGCTTGCTGTGTTCTTCACAATATATGTGAAAGCCGGGGGGAGAGATTCAGGAACTCTTGGACCACTGAGGCACAACGTCTGGAAAATGCCTACCAGCAACCAGACACGAGGGGTATCCGGGGGGCGCAGCTAAGGGCAGTTCGCATAAGGGATGCGTTAAAAACCCATTTTAGTACTGTTGGTTAAAATTGTACCTTTGAATATAGTTACTAACCATTTCCTATATGTTTCAACTGTTAAAAATTAAGCTTTAGAAATTTTGTGTTTTTCCCCTGTAAACATTCATTGAATCAAAAACCGTTAATGTTAAATTAATGAAACAAATAAAGAAAGTCTGATTAAGTTTAACAAGGATTCAACTTTATTTAATTAACATTGATCAAAACTCGGGTTTGAGGGGAGTAGGGACTAAAGGTGGGTGTAGGTGCGGGACTCAACTACATATGTTGGGGGAGGGGTTCTGTTAGGGTTACACCATGGATGTCCATGGTGGTCTAAAAACTGTCTGGGGGGGGAATGTGGCGTGGATGCACTGAAAGGCATATGAGGCTGATGATGGGGGGTGCGAGCCTGTAGCAGACCGACCATGGTCTTGAGGAGGTTGGTCTGCTCCTGCATGATGCCTATCAGGGCATCCTTCTGCTGCTCTCTCCTCGCACTGCTCTGTCTCCTGTCCTGCCTGCACTGCCTCCTCCATTGCCTTGTCTCCCTCGCAGAAGCCTCATGGAACTGCATGAGCTCCTGGAAGACGTCTTCCTTGCTCCTGCGAGGCCTCCGCCTTATCCTCCTCAGACGCTCAGCTGCAGCTGTAGACTGTCCACCGAAGGTCATTCCTGTTCAGATATGAAAAATGTAGAATGCCGCTATTGTTCTCGCCACGGTCAGGAGCAAATGATGTTGTTCTCCCCACACATTCCTTCCATACACAAGAGGGGACCTATGGGGGGGCGGTAACAGATTTCCCAAAGCTTTGTACGGGTTGCAGAGCTAGTACAACGGAGAGTTGACTATTGCCACACCAAGTTCTGATCCCGTGCCCGAGATGGCTGAAATAGAGGCAGATCTCACACTGCTTAGAGTGCCTCTGCAAGCGAGAATGCATCTCCTTCATGTTGCCGACTTCAAGCCGGGACCTTACGCTGCAGGACTGTGCGCAGCAATGTTGCCCGCAGGAGTGCTTGCGAGTCTGAAAGGAAGAGTGTCCCTGAATGGTGGAGTGCAAAGGAATGCTCTACCATGTAATTTGAAGAGAAGACTCTGGAAATATTTGGATGACGCGTTCAGTGAGTTGAAAGGGAACGACTACTTGGAAATCGAGGCATACATCGATGACGTTTTTAAGTAATGCTAGTAAAACCTTTACAGTTCTGTAAGGAACAGAACTGAGGACACCGAAAACAAAAACCCCTTGCAAAAAAACCATGTCTACGCTGAGCTGTAGCACCTAGAATAGAGGACATTGCGAACGGGACTTACCAGAGCTGCCTTCTGATGATTCCTGGGTAGGCGTGGAGAAGGAATCAGTGGAGCTTGTTTCTGGCTGGGTGGAAAATAACTCCTGGCTCCCCGGGTCAGTGGCTCCGTTCTCTCCGTCCTCGTAGTCTTCTTCTTCTGATTCCTCGTCCACAATTGCCTCGTCGCCTTCTGCTTCCTTCTCTGTTTGGGGTGCAGTCTCCGAGGTGTCTACCGTGCAGTTCGGGGTGGTTGTGGGATCGCCGCCCAGGATCGCCTCCAGCTCCTTATAGTACTTGCACGTTGCTGGCGCGGAGCCAGAGCGCCGGTTAGCCTCTCTGGCTCTGTGAAATGTTATCCGCAGCTCCTTCACCTTTGCCCGGCACTGCAGGGTGTCTCGCTCGTACCCCTTTTCGGTCATGGCTTTGGATATTTGACCGAAAATGTCAAAATTCCTCCGGCTGCCACGTAACTGTGACTGCACGGCGGACTCTCCCCAGATGCCGATCAAGTCCATCACCTCTGCTGCTGTCCAGGCTGGAGCTCGTTTGCTGCGGCGCGACGACATTGCGAGCGAAGCACACAGAGGCAGCAGCACCGAACAGCGAGGCAGAAGGGAGAGTGGTGAATTCAAAAATTCGCGGGACAGAAGAGGAGGTCGGGAAAAATGACGTCACGACGATAGAGGACAGGCGGAAGTGCAGAAGGGATGGAATTTGAATTGTGGGCCATTTCCGTTATATTCACATTGCGCGATAAGCGTACACACACTGGCCATCGCGCAACAACTATTCCGCGTTAGCAGCAACCACGCTCGTTTAGGTGGTTTACATTTTGCGCAAAAAGAAGGGACTTAACGCGGAATAACTGTAAGTTGTGTGTGTACGCTCTGTTTGTTATTGCGCATTAAAGAGCTTTATCGCGCAATAACTTTGTAGTGTGTACAAGGCCTAAGTCTTACCATTCGTAATCTTAAATGGTGGTATTTCCACACGGTTTATATAACTGAAAGCAGAATTTGGCTCTGCTTAAATATGCTTTTAGTTACACGATGCAAATCTGGAACAATTCCACTAAGGGCAGTGGAACTGCTCTGGATTTATATTGATGTAACAGCAGAATTTGGCCTTTGGAGTCTTTGCAGCATTCAAAATGTATAAATCCTTTGCATTAACTCTGTAAACAAACAAAAGTAGCGGACTGTTCAGGGTCTTATGAATGGTACAAAGAACAAGGAGAAAGATGCTCTTTGATCACAATTTTTTTTTTTGAGGATATAAGGTACAATTTTAACATTACATAATTTGTGCAGAAATACTGCCATTGAAGGTTATGGATCATAAGACTGCTTGATTCTCAATGTTCTTTCCAATTTATCAAAATTGAACAGGTGTCAAAATCCAAGGTGTTTCTTCTCCCTATTTTTAGGCCTTAGAGTTTGTTGGAGGATTGGGGAAAAAAAATTAGTTGTTTTTAAAAACATTGCAGCAGGAAAACTTTTCTTGACATGAAGTATCTTGTTAACAAGACTGTCCACTGAACTGAGAAGAAGAAATTGACCTCAATTCAAAGAGCAATCAAGGCGGTAAATCAAGAATCTTAATGTTAACATCATGCCAGCTATGCTGAAGAAAGAAGGCAAATAGTTTGTCATGAAGGATTTACATTCATAGGATAAATAAGCTTTTATTTAAAAAAAAAAAATCAGAGTAATCTTACTCTAGTTTGGAGGGAAGAAAAGCTGTTCAACATTAGTTTTGCTGATACCTGCACATTGTAATGTTAATGTACTTAAAGCATTTAGTCATGTGGAAAAAAAAAAAAAAAAACATGGAATTGCCATTAGTACATCCCCTTAATGACTCTCTCTCCTAACGAACATAGCTCTGTTTATTTCCCTAGATAGAAGCCTTGCAGTGTATTTTGGGGATATAAATAAAAAATGTCTGTTCTCTATTCAGTTTTGCAAGCCATTTCCCAGGGTAATTTTTAAGTGGTGTCCCTGTCTTAGGGCTGTTTCCTAGCTGCAGTTTTCTAATGCTGTCTCTTTAAAAAGCACAAACAGCTTGTCTTATAAATATTATAAGCCAGTTCTGTTTTACTGTATACTTAATTATTTTTTACCTTTTTTTTTCCTTAGGCAAATAAGAAACTGAGATGGGAAAATAGTGGCCTTGTGAGAGAAAATTTGCGACTGAAAGCTGAAGTTGATATTAGATCGCCGCAAAAGTATGTAAACATTTTAAAAGCAACACTGTTTTATTCAAACACCATGTTTAGCTATTTTCGAAACTTACTTTAAAATTACAATAATGTATGTAATGCTGTGTATATAACTTGAATATGGATTTGGAGTTTCCCTGTCCACAGACCTGAGTGTCAACTGCAATCTTAGCAAAAAAATGTAATGTACAGTCTCTGTAGTATTACCACTGCATTACCCTAGTAGTGCTGAAGGATTAAATTAAACTTTTATTTTCAATACATTTCACTTTTCTTTCAATCTGACATCAGACTCTTTGGCAGAGCGGGTGGGATTATTATTAAGTGACCTGCAGCAACAGGTAATTTCTCTTGGTTTTTATAGTGTGTGCCTCAGCTCCTTGTTCAGTCAAAACTCTCCAAGTCCATGGAAGTTTTCCATGTGACTAAACTGCATGGGATTAAGACTCTTCAGTAGCAACTTGTCTCTACCAGAGCTGACTTCCACTTTAAATTTACCATTTTAAAGAATTAAAACTTTGGGGACGATGACATCATCAGTCATGCTGACTGTATTTCTCTGTTGAGAGAGGTGTCTATCCCATGCTCATCACTAAAGTGCTTGAAGAAGTGTTCTTTCCATTTCTGATTCCTTTGAGGTGGATTCTGACAGGTTTGATTCCAATGTAATTCACTGCAGCGAAGCTATTCCTGATTTCACCTATAGAGTAACTGAGAAGAATCAGTCCTAAAGCTTTTTCACCAGTATTTTCTTTCTTGACTGGCTTTGTGGTGTTACAGGAGGGTGAGCTGGCTTCCATTCTGGCTCGCACATCAAATAAATTATTCCCCAGTATGAAATCCTCTTCTACATGGAGAGCCAGCACCAAACCTATATGTCACTAGAGACTAAGAATGAATCTTCTGTATACATGAAGGTGAATTTTGGTGAAAATCTAATAACATGTGAGAGATTGAACACAATTTGTGTGGTTTTTGGTTGATTTGGGGGGTCCCCTTTTTTTGCTATACCTTCCCCACCCATTTCAAGTTGGCAATAAGCTGCAACTAAAAATACTGTTTTCTGAGCAAATCCTGCAGAAATAATTGAGATTATAAACATTGAACCCCATAATACTGCTTTAGGGGATTTTTGGTTTGTTTTTGTATCCAGTAAACTGATTTATCTGAGCAATTACATTCACTGTATAAATAGATACTGCACGCCTCGACAAATCTCTTTCTGGTCGCAGTGGTGACCAGTTTTAGTTGCCTGTCACCTAGCTCCACTGTAGAAATGTAATGGAGGAGAGCCCTCTGGCGACCAAAAGTAAAAGTACTGGTGCCTAGCTGTGAGTCAACTTTGTCTACCCGAGATACTGTATGCAGAATCCTCAGAAAACAGTAACGAATCTGGGAAGCCAGCTCTTGTCTCTAATGGTGTCTCATTCCTATCTACACTAAACATCTGCTTGAATCCATTCCTAATACCAGGATATAGTAGAACCTCAAAGATCCGAACAACAGAGTTATGAACTGACGTGTTAAGTGAACACCCTGTGAAACAAGAAGTGAGCAATCAGGCAGCAGTGGGGAGAGGAGAGTGAAAGCAAAAACTGTGCCTCTATTGCTAGGTTGGCATCAGAGCAGAAACAGTCTGGTGTCTGCACTGTTCCTATAAGCCAAGGTGCTGTTTCACCCCACTCCACTGGGAAGGAGAAGCTTTTTTCACCACCATCCCCTTCCACCCCCTTCCCCACTTGGGAGCTGGGGAAAGAAAGCTCCTTGCTGATGCTGTAAGAAACTGAAGGTTGCAGCCAAAGCCTAGCTTGGAGCTGGACTGGAAGCCAGCTGTGCTCTGGAAGAGTTTTAAAGGGCCACAGCCTGTGTACCTAGGCTTTGCCCCTAGCTGCACTCCTGGATCCTGCCAGCACCTCTGAGAGTGCAAGGGGTGGGGAGGTGGATGGGTGCTGGCAGCTGGCTTACACCAGCTTCCTGCCATGTGCTGCCTCTGGAGCATAGCCAACAGTGCACTGAGCAGGGCAAGCTATGGGGAGAGGCGGCTGAGGGTCGAGGCTTGTAGTGCCAAAGAATTAGGGCAGGCCTCTCCTGTTCAGCCCAAAGGCAAGAAACAGGAATCAGGAGGAAGCTGGTTGCAAACCAAGCAGTGCTACCAGGTGCCACCTTCACAGAGATCTTTCCCAGCCTCAGCTGGACGACGCTGAGTGCAGGGTACTGTACAAAAATGTTTTCTTCAGAGTTGTGAACATTTCAGAGTTACAAACAACCTCCATTCCCAAAGTGTTTGTATCTTTTGATGTCCTGCTGTATAAAATAGAAGTGTTTTAAATCCCCCTTTGTAGTAATCTGTAGGAAGAAGAGCATGGGACTCAAACGATGCAATTAATACTATTATTGTTAGTTTTCCCACAAAAAGTTTAATATTTATAGTGCCATTATCCCATAATAGAGGGCACCTTAGAGCTAGGGAGAGTTTATGTAAAGTATTGCCACCCAAGTCATCTTAGTGTGCTTAAATTTTTAGCAAAGGAAACATCTTTCTTTCTTTCTTTCTTTCTTTCTTTTTTTCTTTCTTTCTTTCTTTCAAAGATCCATTTGTAATATTGACTTTGTGCTGGTAATTTTATGGAAAGACACAGCCTGCTTTCTTCGTTGGTTGATATAAAGCATTTCTTGTTGTGATGTTGTATGTGCTTAAAATGAGTAGACTGGTATCTCCATTGGCAAAGTCCCAAAGATCTAAAAATATACTTGGGGTAAAATTTATCTTGACAGTATTTACTTTTTACCCAAAGTGAGAGATGTAACTGGCCTGTCAAACCAGAGTATTCTGTATTTTCTGACTAGTTAGATTCAGATTTGTTTTAACCAGCTCTGTATAATCTTATTAGGTATCCTTAGCACTGAATATTTATTTCTTCTCCTGCCAGTTAAAATTCCAGTCTGAGAAGCTTTCAGTAGCATCTAGAAAATAGTGATAGTAACACTTTTTAAAATCTACTTTTCTCTCATGACTTGTTGTCTTCCCAATTATTTCTGAAATTTTAAATTATAATCTCTGAACTTTGACTTGGTTAAAAAATAGTATTTTGGTGAACTCTAAAACAAACATTGTTCATTTTTCTCAGTTATGTATTTAAAAAAGTAATAAATGGAAATACTTTAATCATTATAAACAAAGCCAAAACTGCTTTAAGTCTTTCCAAGATCAATTGGATTGGTTTCCCATAGAGTGATCATGAAATTACACCTATAATGTGGCAGGAAGAGTTTAAATATGTCTTGTAGAAAAATCAAAATTGTTCATTTTTTATTTGAATTAGTGTTCCAACTTCTCTAAACAAATTTCAGTGAGAAATTCAAAATGATCCTTGCTTGGTTAAGTTGGGTAAAGATAAGTTCCAGAGAGGTAGCCGTGTTAGTATATTTCAGCAAAACAAAGAAAGAATCCTATGGCACTTTTAAAGACTAATGGGATTATACCCATGAAAGCTCATGCAATAAATAAATCCTAGGAGGCAAACTGTGACTTTGTCACTTAATTTTTTGGAGAGGCTTTGCGCACAGTTGTCTGGCCTCTCCAACCTCCTTATGCCAAAAAGGAGGTTATTGTCAGATGATGTCCAGGTGGTTCTAGATCCTGCAAGCAGCTTTTATGCTTCTTTCTGGACTCTATTCAAATCCTTTTTCTACAATTCAGAAATAAACAGCTATGCTTCATGCACCAAATAAGGCTCAGACATCTCTCATGGCGTAAAGGAGACACACTTCTTGTGTATTAGGGATTGATCTAGTGGGGCTAGAGCGTGTACATGTTATGTTGTGGATTGTAATAAGTCAGAGGGCTACTTTCCAGTATAATGTCAATATATTACTTTTTTGTTTTCAACAGATTCAGTATGAAAAAAAAAAAAATCTGAGCATGTATTTCTGACCTATGTTACATGGACTACAGTTTGATCATGGGCTCTTCCAGACTTTCTGTTGAGAATGACCAGTGTCTGTTAATGGTAGGCTGTATCCCAAATGTTCCTCACTGGAGCAAGGTTCTAGCATTTGTGCAAGTACTCTTGCTTCAGATTTCATGAAGCCATATGCTTGATGGCTATTGGCTTTTTGTCTGCGATTGATCCAAGAGATCTTCTCTGGGCTGAAGGCAATGGCTATTACCAATCAGTAGGAGGAGGAGTTGGGGGTCGCTTCCTCAATGATCTCATCAGGGCTCTGTCCTTTCAGGAGACCGTCTAGGAAAGTATTAGAATATTGCTGATGTTTCAGCCTCACAGTTGCTTGTTGAAACGGGATAAGATTTCACTGGTTCCCACACCAAATTTGCCTCACTTCTTGGCTGTTTCCCTAATCCAGAATTTCCCAAACTGTGGTCCACGGAACACTGGTGTTCCGCACCATGTGAATAGAAGTTCTGTGGGGGAAAAAAAAAAATTGATGCTAGCAATATTTTTCCTTCTCACTCTTTTAAATCAACATTTGAGCAATATGTGGGGCAATTTTTCGGTATGATATCCGTCCTCCCCCCACCCGCACCCTGCCCAAGCCAGCATGTATGTGTTCCGTCAATATATTCCAAGCCCAAAAGTGTTCTGTGGGCAAATTAGTTTGGGAAATGCTGTCCTAATCCACTCGCCTAGACCTCCTGGAGGAGAAGTACTAAGTTTAATTTCCCCGGTCAGCTCCAGATCAACTGTTTCTCTCTCAGTTCTTTGAATTATTCAGGAACTGAGTGGCCTTTCCTAAACTCCAGATTTCTAGAGACTGTCTTTGAGGACCTGTAAGAAGAACCCAGGCACCTTCTCTGACACACATCTGGCAGCTTCATCCATTCCTTGTCTTTGGTTTTTGGCAGTATAACCTTCTACATGGTGAAATTCCTTTTTAGAACCCTCTGTGGTGAGGGTAACAAAAATCTAAATTCCTTATAGACTGTTAACATGTTTCCTTCTCATCAGTTAGTCATTCAGACCCAAGCTACATATGTAACTTTTACAATCTTCCCTTGTAAATCAGTTCCTCTCATCTCTAGTATTTTGTTATAGCTCTTACCTGAGCTCTCTTCAGTTTCTCAACATCTTGTTGTACTCCAGAAATGATTGTACCTATGCCCTATAGAGGCTGTTAACTACCTGATCTGTGATGTGTGGCCTACCCATATTTCCAGCACAGATTTGCATTGGCTTTTTTTTCCCCTTATTGCACTGCATGCTTTTCTTATTTGCTGTCTTCTATTATTAAAAAGCCGGTGCAAGTCTCATTTGGTGTCCCTGCTTTCCAGGTACCTCCTTTCCACTAACTATTTTTGTTCTATGTGTGGGAGTTCTTTTTTTTGCAAGCCAATTTTTTTAGTATTAGTAGAAGTAGTATTTATTCCTGTTTTCTCCCTGTTTCAAATGAGTCGTCTAGTATTTCTCTTACAGATAGTATTGTGCTCTTACGTGCAACTTGGTACCTGCTGGGAACTTTATACCACTACAAAGTTAGAATGGCATCTCAGAAGTTGTAATCAGTTTTTCCTGGGCACCATCAGAGATCACTTTATAAGATCTGTATAAACACAGTGGGCAGAGAGATATTCCCAAGTATGGACCTTACATCCACTCTGCGAATGACTGAAGTATTGCAGCTTTTGGCCACTGGAACGTGTAAACTTCTATTGCTTTATTAACTTATCTTTCTCAATTTGAATTCTTTTTCCTTCCTGTTTACTGATTCCCAATAGTCATTCACACTGATGGAATATCAGTGCATGAAAATGAGATCCCTTCCTTTCCTACTTGCGAACTCTCCTTTTGCCAATACATGTCTAATATACAAAACCCCCTCGCTGAAGATCCTCCCTAAAAAGTGAATGTTCATGTTTGTTCAGCTTTGAACTTTGAATTGTCCTCTGAGAAAGGGAAATTCGTCTGGCCCCCCATTCCCTCTTAATAGCAAAGCATTCCCATGCTCAAAAACCTTCAGCCACAGCTGACATAACTTAATCTTAGAAGGACAAGACTTGCTCTATAACCAGCAAGATTGGTTTCAGGAGTTAGTAATTAGAAGACCAATGAAGAGGAACATTTGGCCAATCTTTCACATATAGATATTAAAATGTCACTACGCAGCTATTACCCATTCATTTCAGAGCGCTAATCTTACTTTTAGTAGCTTCCATTCCATTTAGCCCTGTAGTGTGCTAAGGAGGTCTTATTGCAGCATACCCTTTCCTCTCATTCCATATATTTCATGTTCTTCCCCCTATCTGTTTCCTGCCCCCCGGCTCACTTCCTGTTATACTCTTTCTTCTGTTGGTCTTGTGCTGTTTAGTCCCTTCTGGCCCCCGTATTCTCTTTGTTTCCCTACAGATTCCAGTGCCTCCCTGCTTACTTCCCCCCTCCTTTTCCTTCTTTTCTTCTCCACCAGGG
>ML685903.1:9009442-9022941 GCA_007922175.1 Pelusios castaneus
AAAAGCTTCCCCTCTCTAGAACTTGGGACAGAGGTGCGGCTGCTGAGATGAGGATAGGGGTGTTGTCTTTTCATCCCCTGCCCCCAAACCAGCTGCCTGCAACAGAGTAGCCCTTCTCTCTCATGCCACTCACCCTCTGTGGCTAGAGGACAGTTTAGCAGGGGAACTGCCTCACCTGCATACAGAGAGTTTTTCTCCCATCCCCCCCGAGCTGTGAATCAGTCCATGGATGCCTTCCCTTTCCTCCCCACCAAATCTAGGTGCCCACAGGCTTCAGCAGCCCTAACAACTAGCCCTGGCAGTTGCTATGGTATTAATAATTCCAGTGTGGTCTAAAGTCTGTTTTCATGGGCTTTGCAGCATTTTGTAACAAATGCATCACATCCCCTAACGCCCCCCACTCCCTGTGGGAGAGCTCTATATTTCAAGGGAATATATACTAGAGGACTGTGGGAGTAGTTGTTTTGATTTTGAATTTCCCGGCTTGTCAACTCGAAATCAAAATCTGTGTCATTTTAGTGCTTTTTATAGGGGTAAAATATAAAGGGTCTGTTTGCTTCAGTAGTTTGTGTTGTATAAATTTAAACGAGGCACATAGGGATCAGAGGGCATAATTTGGCTTGCAGAATCACTGTTACTGGTGTGCTATGAGAAGAAAAGTATCTAAATTGAGTTTTCCAGGCTGATTGTTTGAAAAAAAAAAAAATTATTGACTTTAAACTGAACAGACTTGATCTGGAGTTGGTACTAGACAATAAACAAGAGAGTCTGAACTGCCTTTAGTTTTTCATTGTCACTTTTCAGAGTAGGGGAACTCTTTGAATCTCACTCTGTTTTTAAATATGACAGAGGAATTGAAGTGTAATTTGCAGTACTATCTGCAAAATAATTTCTGTTCTTGTTACACCAATGAAATACCTACAATTGCTGACTTTTTGCAGAGGTAGATGAAGAACTGTATGTTAACTTCTGATTGCCAATTTTGAACTGTGGTGTTTTTTTATGGATAAAATGCAACTGAAAGCTTGAGAGAGGGGGCAATTTTATATATTTCTGCTGTGGGGGACCATGCTTATGGGCCTCACTGGGCTTGCTTGCCTGCTGGGGATCAAAGGATGAATTTGAGACATAAGAATAGATTTTTTACAGGCTTCCTCTGTATATTACTGTTGTTTTTATAACATTGAAAATATTGCAGACAGTCTCCCCACAAGCAGTATTATCAAATGCTTGCCCCAATACATTCATGTTGCATATCTACAGTTCTGTTAATGGGTTTCTCATGATAGCCCCAAGCCAGAAAATAATTCTCCTGAAAGCGTCCAAACCCATCTTTACACTTGGTATGCTGGTTTGAAGCTCGCATGTCAAAGATACTCTCCATGCTGTTTCCCAGTGTTTGAATCTTTAACATCTGCTTTGATTTGCTGTTACAGCCTGACCTGATCCTATGTCTTACACTTCCCTGCATTTATTTTCCTCCCATTCTGTAAGTTCCCCATCTTCAAAGCATCTGATGAAGTGAGATTTTCTCCCACAAAAGCTTATGTGATAAAGAAATGTGGTAGTCTTTAAAAGTGCCACAGGACTCCTTGTTTGTTTTGCTGAACTAGACTAACACAGCTACCCCTTTGGAACTTGTCTCCATTGTGTTTATCTTCAGATCACAACTTCCTGGTTAAGATGTCTCGGTCTCTGGCTGCTTTACCCAAAATATTCATGTGTTCTGATTTATCATCTAACATACAGGGTTAATCAGGAAAACCATGTATTGCTTTTCCTGGCCATGGAGTAATTTACTTAAATAATCGAAGTAATATGGCTAGCTGAGAGAGAAAAAATATTATGGAGGCCTTGAAGATTTGGATTTTAAATGCACACAAGCTTCAATGTAGGAGCAGAAAGTTGCTCTACTAACTATATGCTTCATTGTGGATGTAACCATTTGTAGTTGGTCTATATAACTCTCCTTTTACTAAAGGTACAAGTTCCCAGACACTTCCTCCTGCAATTAACATATTAGCAATGCTGCTTGGTTTTGAATGACATGCTTCATTTTTTCCTGAGGACACGTGTTCTAAAACTTGCACTTGAGAATACAATGCTTCCTCTTGGTAAGCAAATCTGAGGTTGTCACTAATGCTATTTGCATTAAATAAACATATTACACTTTTCTTCCATTAAAAGAATTGCTAGGTATGCATATAAATGTAAAGCATGCTTAATTTTTATGTTAAAGTGTCTGTTACAACAAACTGGAAAATCTTGCTTACTCTGCATAAGCAATTTTTATTTCTCTCTGGTGATTATACTTAGCTTGACTTTAGATGGTGGGTGGATGATGTTGTGTATTTCCATATCAGATGAGGCGCTGAATCTGTTATGCTATTTTATATAGTGGCCTATACTGAAGTCTTCAGAGGAAGTAAAATCAATACAGCACAGTGCTGTTGTCCCAGGAATGAGGGAAAAATCTTTCTTGATCATTGCAGTGCTCAGATAAATTAAATATACCATAGTGAGTTATCTCTATTTGAGCTTGAAATTAAAGGGAAAAACAATCTATGTTGACATATTCTATTTAATTGGACATAGTGAACTTTAAACTTGATCAGTTAAAAAACAAGTGAAAAGTGGCATTGTGTACTCCATCTGAGTCTCCTGCCAGTTTTTGTGGATTTAAAAACAAAAAACCTTCATATACCGCTGGATGTGGTGGAGGAATTAATTTATACATGGATATGGTTTAACTGAATATATACAGAGTAAACAAAATTCAGATATTGTGTGATTCTGTGCATCTCTCTCTTTAAACACGTTTAATAGCAAATGTATTCCTTATTTACAAAGCAATGCATGACTAAATATGGAACGCTTGACTTGCCATTTTGAGATGAAGAATGGGATTTGTAGCCAATTCCATAGGAAGGTAGGCCACTGTTTCCTCTGTCTTGTAGTATCATTGAGGTTGATGCTGTATCCATCTTCTTCAGGGGTTCAGAGCTCCATAGGCTTCCTTCGGTTTTGGTTGTAATGGTTAATGCACCACTGAAAAAATCAGTCAGCTAGTGTTCAGGAACCAGAATTCAAGAATCAAAATCTGGCTTAGTCTTTTGCTGGCAACACATATGTTGCTCTATAGCAATGCCTCTGGCTATTTCAGAAATGATTTTCATAGGCTGGGGATGCACCTGCATTCAGATCTGGAATATGTGGAGCTGGGAAACAAAAGTGTCAGGTATCGGAAAGGGGTTCCTTCTGGCTCCAGAGAGGACTTGAGTGGTGAGATACTTGCATGCACAGTCTCTGTGCCTTGTAATAGTCTGCTGTAAGAGTGAATGTAAATCACTTGTGCATAGGGAGGAAGAGCCAGTAGCCCAGCATAAATAGATGTTGTGGTTTTAAAGTGGCTGCAGGTTTTTCCCTCCTCATAATATCAGAACTTAATTTGTTTTCTTTCAGTAAATTGCAAGTTGCAGATGGAGTAAGAGATTCCCTCATGCCTACTTGTCAGTGACAGGTTAGAAGCAGGGAGGGCTTATAGATGATATTCTACAGAGAGCAAGTGAAGGTTTCAAGCTTGGAGGAAGGGGTATGTGTGTGATGAGAGGAGAGACGGTCCAGGGAACTACAGGCCAGTCAGCCTTGCCTCAGTCCCCAGAAAAATCATGGAGCAGGTCCTCAAGGAATCCATTTTGAGGAACGTGGAAGAGAGGAAGGTGGTCAGAAACAGTCAGCATGGATTCACCAAGGGCATGTCATGTCTGATCAAACCCATTGCCCTCTATAATGAGATGCCTGGCTCTGTGGATGTGGGGAAAGCAGTGGATGTGATAAACCTTGACTTTAGCAAAGCTTTTGATACGGTCTCCTGTAGTATTCTTATCAGCAAATTAAAGAAGTGTGTGTTGGACGAATACACTATAAGATGGGCAGAAAGCTGGCTAAATCATCAGGCTCAGTGGGTAGCAATCAATGGCTCGATGTCTAGTGGGCAACTGATAAGAAGCGGAGTGCCCCAAAGGTCAGTACTGGGGCCGGTTTTCATAGAATCATAGAACTGGAAGGGATCATGAGAGGTCATCAAGTCCAGTTCCCTGCACTCATGGCAAGACCAAATGTCTTAAACCATCTCTGTTAGGTGTTTGTCTAATTTGCAGCCTAGACCTTGTTCAACATCTTCATTAATGATCTGAAGGATGGGCTGGATTACACCCTCAGCAAGTTTGCAGGTGATACTAAATTGAGAAAAGTGGTAGATGCACTGGAAGGCAGGGATAGGATACAAAGTGACCTATACAAATTATGGGATTGGGCCAAAAGAAATCTGATGAGATTCAACAAGAACAAGTGCAAAGTCCTATACTTAGGATGGAAGAATCCCATGCACTGCTACAGACTGGGGACTGACTGGTTAGGCAGCAGTTTTGCAGAAAAGGACCTGGGGGTTACACTGGACGAGAAGCAGAATATGAGTCAACAGTGTGCTCTTATTGCTAAGAAGGCTAGTGACATACTGGCCTGCGTTTGTAGTAGCACTGCCAATAGATCAAGGAAGGTGATTATTCTCCTCTATTTGGCACTGGTGAGGCTGCATTTAGAATACTATGTCTAGTTTTTCCCCACCCTTCCCCCACATTCCACTCCAGGAAGGATATGCACAAATTGGAAAGAGTCCAGCAGAGAACAACGGAAATCATCAGGGGACTGGGGCACATGATTCATGCGCAGAGGCTCAGTGAACTAGGCTTGTTTAGTCTGCAGAAAAGAATGAGGGGAGATTTGATAGCTGTCTTTAACTACCTGAAAGGGGATTCCAGGAAGGATGAAAGTCCGCTGTTCTCAGTTGTAATAATGGGTGACAGAACTAGGAGCAATGATCTAACGTTGCCATGGGAGAAGTCTAGGCTTTACATTAGGACAAACCTTTTCACGAGATGGTGAAGCACTGTATGGAGGTGCACAGGAGTTGGTGAAATCTCCATCCTTAGATGCTTTTAAGGTGTGGCTTGACAGAGTCCTGGCTGGGATGATTTAGTTGGGGTTGATCCTGCTTTGAGCAAGGGGTTCAATGAGATGGTCTCTAGAGGTCCCTTCATACCCTAATCTTCTATGATTCTATGAAATGAAAATGTGCTCGAACTAGAAATTGTGCAAACGAATTACGTGCAACTCTTGCAGTCACAAATATCAATTTTATGTATTGGAATTCAGGAAATAATTAGATTGATGTTACAGTGGTGAAACTTATAAAAGAAGCAGCACTGGACTAAGTTAAAGTACAATGCATGTGAAGCCCAAGGAGAAACTGTACATCTAAGATGAATGTAATTGAAATGGTCCAAATAAGTATTTAAAACCACCTCTAAGGGTTGTTACAATTTCTGAATTTCATATTGGCATTTTGTATTTGACAAGGTGACATTGTGTAAGAAATGTATTGTAAAACACTGCTGCACTGTAGGAAAATGATTGAATGTAAATATTTCAAGATGTGGACCACTGTTTAAATGTTCCTATAAATCTTGGCCATTGTTTTAGGGGATAATTCTTCATGCATATTTGAGTTGAATTGATAGATCCAGCCCCTGGAAGGGTAATCTTCTGCATGTTATTGCTTCACTATAACTTTGAGTGGTAGATGTGTTTCATGTATTCACCTCCACCTATACAATATGATTCTTTTCATTACTAGCAGTGAATGGGAGTATATTTTTACTTTCAAATTAACATGGTGTTTGTGACAGTATTGTGTTTTTCCTTGAAGTTAAATTAGGAAATTTATTTGTCAAGATGTGAAAAAAGGTAACGCAAGTAAATTCATTTAACTTAATATATTGTCTCTTCACATTTCTTGAAGGTTTAGTAGGTTCACAGCAGCTGCACTCGAGTCCAAAGCAGAGCAGTGTGAACGTGAAATGAACCGTCTGAAAAAAGCACTGGAAAGAAGTGACAAATACATAGAAGAACTGGAGTGTCAGCTTTCTCAGCTGAAAGGATCAAGTGGAGAAACCCAAAATGTGAGTACTCTTAGTGAGAGAGCACTTTTCACAGATAGTAAAGAAAGTGAAAGCAGTGAGGAAGACATTGCATCACTGAAAAGCCAAGTAGAAAGACTAGAGAAAAAGACTTCAACTGCCAGCCGAAGTCCTGACAACGTTGAGCAATTGACAAGTAATGGACTCCTTGATGGAGATGGTGCTTGCTCAAACTCTGCTAGTCAAGTCAGTTCAAATGGGCCAGACTCGCAGTGTCATTCGACAAACAAAGAACTGTTTTCAGGGTGTCAAGAAGTTCTCCTGGATATTGCTGCTACAAAAATGGATGCCTGCTTAGAACAGCAGTGGAATAAAGTTGAGGAATGTGCACCATATAAAGATGAAGAACTTTATGAGCTTCCAGCACCGTGTACACCTTCTTTGTCTCTGAGTTGTCTCCAGTTAAACACCCCCGATATCAAAGAGAGTCCTCTCGTAAAACCAGACAGTACAGGGAAGCAAGCTGCCTTTCTAAGGAAACTGGAGTTTGATGATTTTTGTGACACGTCAGATGACTGCAACAAAGATTCTCCAGAACATAGTGTAAGCACCTGTAACAGCCAGAAGAAGTTGATTTGTTTTACTTCAGCAAAGCCAGTGTTTTGGAATAGCTGTTCATCAAACTTTGCTGAGAACTTAGATTTTGAAGGTTCAGAGCAAAATGCAATCACTACTCCTTCATGCGAGCCATTAGCAAAGTCTAGCGATAAGCATGAACTTGTTTTATCTAAAAGATTACATACTATCCGCTCTTCAGAAATGAACCGCACAAGAACTTCAAGTGAAGCATCCATGGATGCTGCTTACCTTGATAAAATTTCTGAGTTGGACTCCATGATGTCTGAATCTGACAATAGCAAGAGTCCCTACTACAGCTTTAAATCTTCTGACCTTGATAATCCTTCAAAGTCAACACAATGTTCTGAACTCCTGAATGAATCAGATAAGAAGCTGGAAGACAGGAACAAACAAAATTGTGTAAAATGCCCTGAGTCAAGTGACCAATTGGTAGACTGGAAACCTGCTACATTTTCAATCCTTTCTCCCTCTGGACTAGACATGAATGAACATTTCCCATTGTTTTCGGGCCAAAATTCAGAAACTAGTGAAATCAAACCTCAGAACTGTTTATTTCAAAGAGAGCTCTCCCAAAGTTTTCTTTTCAGTAATTCACAAAGGTTATTTGAAGAACAAAAGTTTGGTTCCTCTTTTTTTAAGATGTCATCTGAGATGCATAATCTTCACAACCAACTTCAGTCTCCTTGGGCTTCTTCCTTTGTTCCTGAAAAGAAAAATAAAAGTGTCAATCAATCAACCAAAAGAAAAATTCAAAGCAGCCTTTCTAGCGCTAGTCCCTCAAAAACTACTAAAAACTGATTCTTGTTGATTTGAAATTAGTAGTCTTAGTGCCAATACGAGAACATTTAATGGTTCCCGAGTTAACTGGTTTTCTGGTGAGTTACATGTGACCTGATCCTCTCCATTTTGACCAGTGGAAACTGAATGTTCTTTGAGCACCCCAAATCATTTCACGTAGAAAAGAGCCAGTCAGACCTTTCTTCTTTGATGGAAGTTTTTTGTTTTGTAATTCTACATTTTTTTTTTTTTTAATTATTGTCAGATTACACAATCTTCCATTTGAGCAGCAGTTATGTCCTCATTGAATATGACCAATTTTAAATGTTCTTGTTAAACCAACCCTTTATATGGGAAAGAACTTGCTTTTATAAGTTAAATTTCCTGTGCTGCAAAGTAATGGTAATTCTTGTAACGTTGCTATTGGAAATAATGTTCACTTGCCATAAAACACTGTTAATTCTTGTTGTAAAACTTTGCTTCCAGAGGAAACTGCTGCTGCTGCTTCAACCTATTTGCATGGCACTATTCTGTGCTGAAACTGTAGTAAAGTGTGTATATATTGTAGCTGCTGCTCTGTCTTTTCAGTGTTTCAGCATTTCAGTTAGCAAACATACCTTCCTTAAAACTGAAAATATGGCTTGTTTTTGGTTTGTTTGTTTGTTTTTTCAGGTTAAGCACAATTTTTAATTTAGTTTTCAGAAAGCATTGTTATTCAGAACATGTTCAATATGCCTGTGTAGACCATAAAAATGGGTTTGTATGCTAATGACTTGTTTACCTAATGTGCACTGAACATTTTACATTAATACTGTACTGTTTTACATTAATACTGCATGCTTTTCTATGTGAATTGAATAAAAGATGTCATAAGCACTGTAATCTTTGATGTTGCCTCAAATATTGAACTAGCACAGGAAGAATTGGGGAAAGTTTCCTATTTTATAATTTTGAAAACTGTATAAAACTTTTATAAAGACCTAAGTTGTAATTTTTTAATAAATTCACATTATCTTCCCCTTCCCTGTTAGATGTATTGCCCTTGTGGTGTCTGACTCGATGGAAATGGTTTTCAGCCTTCCTGGAGGTGACTTTTCCATTAAGTGTTGCATAGGTCAACATAATCCGATGGTCTACTACAGACAGGAGACCTAATTAAACAGCGAAGCAAGACTAGTCTCTTTGCATTACAATGTACTTTATTGTGTTTAAACTAAATATGCTTTTTATCTTAGACATGGAATTGTCATTCTAAACGGACCTCATGATGTCATTCTTACAAATGGGCAGACCATGTCTATCGATGGATCAAGGACAAGAAATCCATAAACTGCCTTTAGCCCACCTAATTAGAGGGATATGCAACTGGAAACTCTTTGAACTAACACTTCTAATAAAATATTGTAGTTCTGTCAACAATTGCCTCTAGAATATATTTTGCATTTTCTGCATGCATGTTTGGCAACAATTGTGGCTTTACTTTTATACAATATCTGTTCTCAATTAGTCACCATGCCACAAACATAATATCCCAGCCCCAGTACTAGACTTCAGCCTATTTTTTGGCACTTCTTACTGCAGCTGATGTTGGTTTAATCCTCCAAGAAAAGGAATATCTGTCAATGTACAATCTTAATTTACACTTCAAAAATTAAGTAGTCCGTCAACTTTGGGACAGTGTATATTAAGATTGTATGTTGTAACTAATTCTGGCTATCCCCAGTTAATTATGTAAATCACAGGATTACTTTGTGTTAGCACTTTTTTCACAGACTATACTCACCTTTTTCTTTAAAATACCATTACATTGATAGTAAATCATGCAGTTGCCACGTGCTGAAATTAATTTTTATTTTGGTTCTGTGTAATTGAATGGCCAAGTTCTTGGGTCTTAGAAATGTAAATTGTACATGTTTTACACTTCATAATAATTCAGGATGCTTTACACTGTTTCATTTTAACTCTGATTGATAGGGTTAAGTAACAACATGATAGTGGCTGGTATGTTTATCTGAAATCAAGTCAGAATATATGAAAATATGTGTTGTGTGGATAATCCTGGTGATTAATTTTTAAGTAGCATATTTGATAGACACTGTCTCTTTCTCTCTTCTCCATTGTTCTCTACCTCCCGTACTCTACATGATTAACTTTTATGCACTTTAAGTAGTCCTAGTGCATGCATATGCTGCAGTTAAACTCCCACTGTGGTGTAGAGATTTGAACTCCGACTGGACCCTGGGCTCAGCTTGTCTCTCTCAGTAGCAGGAGCTGATCCAATAAAAGATACTGCCTCACCCAACTTGTCTCTGTAAATTGACTAACACACTGAAAGGTGTTATATTGCTATTTATTACTATGTACACCACTCCTTTGATTTAAAGTTTACAGAAAGGATTGGTGAAATGTACAGCCTCTATGCAGGGGTGTCAGACATGTGGCCCGTGGGCCGCCAACCTCTTCCATCCAGCCTGTGACTGTGGTACGTAGGACCACGCTTTTTCCCTAACAGAGAGAGAGGTATCCTGGAGCGCAGTTTTGCATACACAGTACTCTGTGAGGCCATGAGAGTGCTGTAGTATTTCAATTTACGATATGTACAGCCCACTTGAAGTACATTTAAGCAAATCTTGCTCTCCATAGCAAATCAGTTCGGCACCCCACCTCAGCTCTACAGTCAATCACATACACTGAAACAACTTTTTCAGTACTAAAAACCATAAAATGTCTTTCTTGTTTATAGGTTTTGTATTCTTCAGGTTTTTGTTCCTTCACTCATCTAATATCTGGCTATATGTAATGTTTCACGAACAAATATATTTAAATACAGGTTAATCTTTGTTACACTGTTCTTACATTATTATGCAGAACATGTAGGCCCATCTCATGAACAGGATCTAATACAAATTAAGTGATTGTGGCCTTTGATCTAATAACAAGAAAATAGAAAAAGGCCCTAAAACTTACTAGAAAAACATTGTCCTCAGGTTCTCCAGACTTTGCTAAGACAGTCGAATGGCCCTACTCGGTCAAACTAATGGTCCGTCTAGCCCAGTATCCTGTCTCCTGACAGTCACCAATGCCAGCTCCTTCCAGGTGGTAGTGATGGAACTATCTCTGTTTCCTTTTCCTCTCCCCTTGTATAGGTCATATATGGCAATATGATCTTCAGAGAAAAGGTGTCCAGAAAGCATCATTAGCACCAATCCTCTCCCTAGTCAATATAAGGAATAACCTGTTTCCTCCCCTCCCCCCCCCTTTTTTTTTCTTCCAAAATGGGAGATGTCACCTGTACCCTAAAGGGCCCTGGTTCTACTGCCACACATTACTGAATCAAAGCTGTATGTTGACCCCTGTAATTAACTGCTTACACTACTACTGATACTAGAGAAAGCTGTCTGAGGGTTTTTTCATTCAATTTTACAAGTGTTTGGCTTATAAAATAAAATTCTCAAAAAGATCTGTATCAAAGTAGATTCATTTTCAAAAAGTGGTAAAGAATTGTATTGGCTGTGGGTGACAGTTGCCCATCCTGCCTCTTAACAACGGGGCTGAAAATGCGGCCCTCAGATATCTGATGTGTTCCCAGAAGGTATTTGGAAAACCAGCACCAATGATCTTACTGAACCCCTGTGCCATGTGGTGTGTTGGAAAGTTGGTGACCTACATTTATGTTCAGCTACATTTTTTTTTTTAAGGGCTGTGACTTCAATGTAAACAAACAAAGAGGACTTCAGGTGGGAGTTTCTAATTTGTTGTTCTCTTGGTCTACCTCCCATTAAAGGCTCATGTAAAGAGTGAATACATAAATATACAGTGCAGGTGATGTAATTCAGATGCCTGGGTTAATATATTTTAGTCTTTCCTCTGCATTTCTGGTGTCTGTATCAAGCCCTTCACTTGAGTATATTTTACAGGTAACTCTTCAGATAATGAGTTTTAGTGATGGAAAGGATGGGAGAAGTGCAGCTGTGAAGACCCCGGAATTTAAGGGGGAACGCACTGGAACGCAGTTCTGGGGCCCACAAATTTGAGGAACCAGAGTTCCGGGACCCCTAAAAATAGAAAAATCCAGCAGAACACCTGTTCCACCCTGCCCTGGCTGCTGGCAGGTCCTATGCCCCACCATTGTTAATCACAACACTTATTGTGTTATGCAGTGTTTGCGTGTTTGTGACAATAATTGCTATAGACATAAATGCCATATTAAAATTATAAATATTTTTATGGAGCAATAACCAATGCATGTGGTACTGAGAAATGGTTGCAAATGCCTACCTGGGCTGGGGCCTGCACATGCTTGAAGGGGGGCCAGACTGGGAGGGTTCCGGGGCCTGTCAAATTATACTTTAACCACTGGAAGACCCGTGTGTGAGAGAGGGTAGGATGTGAATGGGAGTGGATGAGAAAAACCATGTGAAAAGCAAATGAAATTTTATTAGAATTATGTAGGATTTTGGTATTTCCTATTTCGATAGGGTCCCTCAGTTGCTTTCACATGGCTGTGTGCTTGCTGCCTAGCAAACACCAGAATCATTAAGGAGACCAACAGAGAAATGTCAAAATAGGACAATCACGCATCTAGCTTACAAATGTCAATATAAGAAATTTGTATTAGCTTATCATAATGGCAGGTTTGGGTTTGGGTTTTTTGTTTGTTTTGTGTTTGGTTTTTGTTTTTCTTTAGAATTAAAGACAACAGAGTCCTGTGGCACTTTTAAAGACTAGCAGATGCGATAAATAAATCTGTTAGTCTTTAAAAGTGCCACAGGACTCTGTTGTCTTTCTACAATAGACCAACACGGCTACCCCTTTGGAATTTTAGAATTAAAAGTAGTCAGGTTCACTTTTCACACATCTTAGTCCCGCAGTCTGGGCTATAGCACTTCAAGATATTAGCTGAGGTTTTTGAATTCCCTTGGAATTGCAAAGCCAGAAGCTTGGGAAAATCTTTTCCAGTAATCTTAAATGGTGTAAAAACATAAATTTAAATAATCCCTTTTAACTATGTCCCTAAAATTACAGGAGTGTTTCCTATGAATGAGCTGCCTCGAAGGAGGACTACATTTCTCTCTCCCCCCCCCTCGTGATATAATTCCTCCTTTTCCTTCCTGACATTTAGTTTCCCTATTCAAAACACCACAGTTGCAGGGAAAGGAGAAAATACCCATTTGTATATGAGGTTGGATCTTCCAGCCTGGTGTGATCTCCTTGGTTGTTACAGAACTGGTCTAACTAGGACTAGGCTACTAGGCTGGAGTGGATTCTACTTTATCTGCAGTCACACACAAATAGAATGGAGTTCCTCTGTTGATTTGGTGTGAGGATGGAGAATAATGTCACTAAAACCAGTCCAACTGCCTACAATTATAGTCAAAGGGGACAGCAATGTCTAGGTTTGTTCGGAAAGTTACTCTGCACTACTTGTATTTGCAGTAAACTGCCCTCTGTGCTGTTTTCACTGATTCTCAATAAGACCTCAGATCTCTCCCCTCTGGTCTTCATCCCTTCCCAGCCTCATGATCAGCACAGAAACCTTTTCTTTTTCTTTTCTTTTCTTTTTTTTTTTTTTTCCCCTTTCCACTGCTAACAAAACCTGGTGATTAAGACACGAAACTAACAAAGAGTTTTTCTTCCACCTTAACCTTGCACACAAACCTTTAACAAATTAATTAATCCTAATGAATTAACACTTCATTTATTTAAACGCGCTCCAGTTCATGAATTAAATTTTCATGCAGTGATTAAAGGCTGTTAAAATATGCATGATTTCGTTAAAATTTTATAATAAATCAGTGCAATGTGTTACATGACAAGGCAACTATTTCCCAGCCCCTCGGAACGTGCTTTGATTTGTGCAGGGACTTGGGAGGCGAGCGCATCGCTCTGTATTTTGGCAACTGAACAGATCTCAGATTTAACTTATGATCGACCTTCTCCCCCCTACAAGCCCCTCTCTGAGTCGTTTTTCATGTGAGGAAACCAGCAGCTAACGATCGACACGGTAGCAATCTGTGAGGGAGTGCAATCAAAATGAAATAAAAGTGTTTGTGTCGATAGATAGATAGATAGATAGATAGATAGATAGATAGATAGATAGATAGA
>ML685903.1:9022951-9038308 GCA_007922175.1 Pelusios castaneus
AGATAGATAGATAGATAGATAGATAGATAGATAGATAGATAGATAGAGTATTCTATTTTTATTCATATATATAATATTCTATATTTGTATTATAGATATATATTTCTGGTTTAAATATGTATGTATATAATATTAAATAGCAATGCATTTACCGCTGGTGCTTAAATGATGCTGAAATTCAATGTGATCGGGAGGCTTTATGCTGCAGGGCCTTACCGGTTTGCTTTTTAATTAGGCTAGATCACTTAAAAAACAGTATCGAGAAACTTAAAACAGAGACAGCTAGAACTGCACTATGTTCTATTGGGCCTTCAACTAGCTCCTCCAGCCTCGTAGTTCTCCCAAAAGGGGACGCTGGGAATTACCTGGGGACCTCACTCACAATCAAGAGTTTCAATTTTTAATATGACAACATTCTACACTTTGGCTGCAAAAGCAATTATTGCAGCTTGCACATCAGTAATTAGCAGGTCTTTGCTGATGTAAGGAAAGTCCTCATTTGGGCATAGAAATACTTTTTGTGCAGTCACCCATAGGGCTTTTCTTTTTAAGTTAGGTTAGTTTAATCAACTAAAGGGAAAATAGCTTTTATACTAAAAGGGGTATTGACTTTCAGTAAACTTTACCAAATACCACGTACTGTAGTTTTTTCTTTTTGTGCTACCACCAACACGAAGGGAAATCTTAGGGTAGGGCCACCTGAAAACAAACACAAAAAGTCAATCTAATTCTTGAAGCAATAATAGGTCAGAGATGAATATAGGCTCGTTTATACGCCATAAATGACTTTAAAAAAAAAGTCAGGGTATATAGCAAAGTATGAATAGGCGTTCGTGAGTACCATCTCAAGCTTTAGTGTATTCATCTTTTGGGAATGCTAAAAAGGGAAATCAAATACAATGGGTTACAGTAATTAATTTATAAATCGTTTTACTGTGGGAATAAGGGGTTTACTTTATTACTTTCTCGAGATAGGCAGTGCAGTCAATTAAGGAAATCTGCCTATTTCTTATATTTGAAACAGCAGAAAACTACAAGTAAATGCACTTATATATATATATACGTCCCTTTATTATGTTTGGCCATAAAAGTAGACCTACAGCATAGTCATATCTCCAGTGAACTCGACGCTCAGAGTTTGCAAGTTTATTGCCATCAGTATTCATGAGAATGGAAGTACCCACTAGGAATAGGAATAACAGCGAATATTAAAATACAATAAAATATATGAGCAGGCCCGGGAGATGTCCATACCTCTGCGAACCGAGTTCCCGGAGAAAGACAGTTTGTGTGAATGGGTATATGTATTTGCAGGTGTAGCCTGGGGCGCTATTGGCAGAGAAGCTGGAAAACGAAGCAGAGAAAGAAGGGCACTGCGCGATAACTGAGTGTAGACGTAACAGCCAGAGGGGTGGAATCTGAAGTGCACAACATAACAGCCAGAGGGGTGGAATGTGAAGTGCACAAATTGGCGTCAGCTGGGTCCTGCGCCCATTGAGAGAAATGGTAGTTTTGTCACTGAATTCGGTGGAAGCAGGATCGGGCCCGTGATAGGCTTTCTCTGCTGGAAAGTAGCCGAGCAGCCGGAAAAGGGCTGTGACTTAAACCACCTGTTTGAAACGTTCTCTCCCCGCCACTCTCGCACGGTGGCCAGTGTCCTCAGGGAACTGTCCAGCAAAGCGGCTCCTGAAAGACACGCTCTCCAGTACCTGAAGCCCCTCCCCACCTCCCGCTTGGGGTTTGTGACCGATAAGATGCCAGCGTCTGAGGCTGTTAATTACAGCTACACCTACAGCCCGGTAGGAGGCGCACTTCCATTGGTGCTTGCCAAGCTGGGGAAACTGGCAGGCTTTAAAACTGAGCACTGCCCAGCCAATCTGCCCATTTCCCCCTCTCCAGGAAGCTGTTCCAGAGGGCCCACAAACAAATGGCTTCCAACTGATGCTACGCCTGCAATCGTAGCTGCAATGCTAGTTCTACCATTCAAACCCTTAATATATGGGGCTAAATCTTAGGGTGAGATGATGAGTTGCAGGAAGGAAGAATCGCCACAGCCTTAGCTATCCGGAGTAAATTGACGAAAAGGAACGAGGTGCTGGGCCCCTTGGTAAACTAATGACTAATCTTAAGGCAAAAGCTCACCCACGTCAGCATCTGCTGCAGGCCTTTTTCACCCGTGGCAGATCCGCCCCAGGCTACGTTCTCGACCCACAACTGTAAGACATGCATTGACTTGTGACACACCAAGCTGGCCTCGCTACGATGCAGGCAACATCTAGAAGCGCTGCAATCCGTACCATATGGCGGTGTTTCCCAACCTGGCGAAACCGATGGGGGGTATTATTAATGGCACTAAAGGCCTTGTGATTAATGGGTGAAAGATCGAGGTCGGTAGATCACGGCAGGCTGGTGTAGATGTAAGAAGCTAAGGTTTTGCCCCCAGGAGCCTGGAATCCGCAGCGGAAGGAGCAGACCCACGCGTTCTAACCGAGGAGAAAGTAGAGTGGCTCTAGCTCCCGTGCAGATTTCATTATTGCTAGTGGATTCTCTCCTTATTAACCACTTCACCACCACCTTCCTCCGCGCAGGGGTCCTCCTCACCCTTCTCCCGCATGCCCTTAAAAAAAGTCCCTGTAGCTGATAAAACTATTAAACACCTATGGGCCAACTTGCCTAACTCTGTGTTTCTCCCCCTTGAGCTGTCTTTAGAACATACCACATGACACCTTGGGGAAAGGGAAGAAAGTAAAACCATGGAATAATCCACAGACAAAACATGTCCATGTCTTCTGCTTTTATCACCCCCGTCATTCACACTGAGGTTCCCTCTCCTTATAGGCACTGGTGGGCTTACTTGACCAGCGTTCTGAGCGTCTCTATCTTCGGTGTCAGGTAGGAAGTCTTTGTCTCGCTGGTTGCTTTACCATTATATATATTCAATTAGCAAAGGAATGTGTGTTCATTTGCACTAGGGCCCAGCCCAGCATGCCCTCTCCATAAGCTTCCCACTTCAAAACAAGTATCAAATGCAACATTTCCCCGTTCGCAGATCCTCAGTTTACACAACACGGCAGCTCGAAGCGTAAAGTAAATCATGAATTGTTAATAAAAAAAACGTGTTAATTATTATTTTCTTCAACTTACAAAATGATTTCGATACAGGTCCCTCCCCGCTTAAAACTAGGATGTGTCCATTTCTAGTTCACCCTCCCTCTTGCATAAAGTTGCTTTCAGCAATCCCTGGGGACACAATAATGGACCGGCTCCCTCTCGCACAACTAATTGAACATTATTTTTTCTTCTCGGGCTTGCCGAGCAACTGGAGGAAGCCATGTGATGACAAATGTGAACGTTACCTGGGGTTTTTACATGTGCTCCGTGTGCGTGGCAGGGGGCATGTGTGCCAACGCGTGTGCATATGTATGTACACATACAGGAATCTCAAGACACGAGAGATACAGCTATTCCAACACTCTCTAAAGATAACACATGGCAGATCGGTTATCAGATCTCTATCAAACGCCCGGCTGCTTTTTGCTGGTGTCTGTCTCTAGCACTCCAGGAGCAGACGCTGCAACATCTGGGCTATCACCCGGGAGTCGCAGGAAAGTGCCCCAGTGGACTCCCTGTGCCACTCCCTTCGGATTCGAATTAATCCCAGTTGTGGAACAGAAACGTCAGGGACAAATTGGCAGGTTAATTAATTAAAGGGTTTTGCTGCGGCCAGTTTTAACTACGTATAAGTTAATAGTAGACTTCCACTCTGGAAAAAAAAAAGGTCAGGCCGGAACCCAAAATATCATGTTTGCGAACCATCGCTCGATTATTTCTTCCTAACCGTTTCTTTTAAAGGCAACAATTAAAGGGGTGAGACCCAAAAGAATCGCAACAATGTACATTTTCAGCCTATTCATCCTTTTCTGCAGTACGGCGACGCAGATTTGCCTGGGTTCTCTCTCCACAAAAGGACCCCAACACCACGTTGTTTAACAATAAAAAAAAGCTTTGTGAATATTTTATGCTTCAGGTCACGCCGGAGTGCAAGGTGGGTTTTCAGGAGACTCAAGAAGAGGGAGTTGCAGACTGCAAGAAGGAAACGCACCGTTTCATTACAGTGTTTCCCGTGCAGAAGGCACGTGCTTCTTGTGGGCTGTCTGTCATCTGACACAATAATATTTGCAACAAAACTATATGGGGGAGGTGTAAAATCATATGAAAATCAATAGACCCTGGTTGTTCACAACGTTCATTGATTACTTTCAAGGAGCCTGTTTATAATTCGCAAAAGTACCAGGTTTAGGCTCAATAAAAAATGCCACTTTTTGTGTTGAGAAGCCTCACACCCATGTCTCTGTGCAGGACCACACAGGAAATGACATCTCTTTCTAGAGAGCCCTCTTATTGTTTTAAATAAGACGCACTCTCTCTGTGTACTTTATGCCAGCTACCAGTGTGTCTATTACACCAAGCAGCCATAACCCCAAGAGAGAGCTAGACAGCCCTTCCCACTCCGTGGCACGACAACATATCACAGACAGGCACGCCAAGATAGACGCGGCACGCTGGGGCACCCGTGGCCGATGAGAAAGGCGAGCCGTGCGCATGTGCCGCAGCTACAGGTGTAGCACCTGCACTGGCGGTCACTGTAAGAGCCGCTCTCGAACTCCGGCACCAGCGAGACGCGCGAGGAGACGCAACAAGGCGCAGGGCGGGAGAGAGGGGAGGGGGAGGGGGAGACGGCTGGTGTCTATCAAAGCCGGAGCGCCAAGCTCTCGCGAGAGCCGGCGGGTCGGTAGCCACGAGACGTGGGGCTCAGGTGTAAGCAGAGCGCATCTCAGCCCGGCTCTGGGCTGGAGCAGACAGATAAGTGAGACCGAGCGGGCTGGAGGGCGGCTCGTTGAGCGGTCATAGGGAGCGCCGGGACCCAGCCGCCGGAGCGTGCCCAGCGGGAGCGGGGCGTCCGGAGAGCACTTTCCTCCGCACTTCAGGAGTGTTTGTGGATTTACATGCCCAGCCGCCGAGATGATGTCCATGAACAGCAAGCAGCCGCATTTTGCCATGCACCCCACCCTACCTGAGCACAAATACCCCTCGCTGCACTCCAGCTCGGAAGCAATAAGAAGAGCCTGTCTCCCCACTCCTCCGGTAAGGGCCAGCGACCGCAGCGCGCTCTCCCCCCTCTCTCCCGCACACCGCATGCCTGTGTCTGTGAGTTAATAATAATAATATTTTTTTAAAAAATCGCTGCGAGGCGCGTCCTGACAAGCGGCGCTCAATGGTCTTTTCATGTCCTCCTCGGCAATCCTCTGATCTCCTCGGAGAGCCGCGTTCACACGAGCCCCCGGTTCCCCTCCACTTCCCGGGTTCCTTTTTTTGGCTCGGCCTCGGTGCGTGCGCCGGTGTTTGACCCACTTCCCCAGCTGAGAGTTACAGATCCATTTCTTCTCCTCTTCTTCACTCCCCCCTCGTCTCCCCTTCTCTTTTCGCCCCATCCCGCCCCTTTATTTTCTCTTCCACCCCACTGCCCGGTTCCCCCCCTTATCCTCTCCCCTCATTTTCTCGCTCCCCTCTCCCTGGGATCCCTTCCTGGCTGGCTCCCCTTTTCCCTCCCTCCTGCCCTGACTCCCCCACCTGGCCCTGCCCGATCCCCCGTTTATTCTCTCCCCTGGCTGGCTCCCTTTTCCCTCCCTCCTGCCCTGACTCCCCCACCTGGCCCTGCCCGATCCCCCCAACTTTCTTCTCCTCCGGCCGCCCCAATTCACCTCCCCTCGGCGTTCCCCTTCCCCCCTCTTTCCCCCTCCGCTACCCCCTTTTGTGTCGATTGCAGTTGCAGAGCAATATCTTCGCCAGCCTGGATGAGACCCTGCTGGCCCGGGCCGAGGCTCTGGCCGCCGTCGACATCGCCGTGTCCCAGGGCAAGAGCCACCCCTTCAAGCCGGACGCCACCTACCACACCATGAACAGCGTGCCGTGCACTTCCACCTCCACCGTGCCGCTGGCGCACCACCACCACCACCACCACCATCACCACCAGGCGCTGGAGCCCGGGGACCTGCTGGAGCACATCGCCTCCCCGTCTCTGGCGCTCATGGCCGGCGGCGGGGGGCACGAAGGGGCCGGCGGGGGCGGAGGCGGCGGCGGAGGAGGGGGAGGCGGCGGCGGCGGAGCCGGCGGCGGGGGGGGCTTGATCTCCACCTCGGCCCACCCCCACTCGCACATGCACGGCCTGGGCCACCTGTCGCACCCGGCCGCCATGAACATGCCCTCGGGCCTGCCCCACCCGGGGCTGGTGGCCGCGCACCACGGCGCGGCGGGGCAGGTGGGCTCGGCGGCGGCGGTGGTGGGGGCGGCCGGCCTGGCTTCCATCTGCGACTCGGACACGGATCCCCGCGAGCTGGAGGCCTTCGCCGAGCGCTTCAAGCAGCGGCGGATCAAGCTGGGCGTGACCCAGGCCGACGTGGGCTCGGCGCTGGCCAACCTGAAGATCCCCGGCGTGGGCTCGCTGAGCCAGAGCACCATCTGCCGCTTCGAGTCGCTCACGCTCTCCCACAACAACATGATCGCGCTCAAGCCCATCCTGCAGGCCTGGCTGGAGGAGGCCGAGGGCGCCCAGCGCGAGAAAATGAACAAGCCCGAGCTCTTCAACGGGGGCGAGAAGAAGCGCAAGCGGACTTCCATCGCCGCCCCGGAGAAGCGCTCCTTGGAGGCCTACTTCGCCGTGCAGCCCCGGCCCTCCTCCGAGAAGATCGCTGCCATCGCCGAGAAATTGGACCTGAAAAAGAACGTGGTGCGGGTTTGGTTTTGCAACCAGAGACAGAAGCAAAAAAGGATGAAATTTTCCGCCACCTACTGAAGCCACCGACCAACGCGACGAGTTTCCATCCCCTGGAGTGCGGGGGCCGGCGGGGGGTCATTTGGGGCTGGGAGCGAAGGGGAGGGGGAGCGTGTGGACCGGACGAGGGAGCTAGGGGAGCCGATGGACCTCTTGTGGGAGCGGAAACACTCCTGGGGACCAAGGACCAATGCGAGGGGGAACGAACCAACTTGGAGAGGAACAGAAACTAGAACGGCCACGGGAGCAGCGAAGGTGCTGGGGAAATCCTTGGGGGTCGCTTCTGCAGGCTGAGCCCTCCTTTGCAGGAGCGAGAGAAACACACAGACACACACCAAACTTCCCAATACATACATTCGGCAGAAACCCCCGAGTCACCAATTTTAAAAGAGAACGCACCACACGCCCCAGCCGGGGACATTGGGGGCGAGGGTGCTCCTTGGGTTTTGTTTGGATCTCTTTCCGTTCTTTGCTTTTCAACTGTCTTTTCGTGAGGCTGCGTGACGGCTCTTCTCTGTGTCGCTAAGGGGTTGGGGAGGGAGCTTTTCCAGGCTGATCGGCTCAATTCGGTTCGGATGCCTTTGGCCCTCATTTCCCGGGCACTAGCCACCTAAGAGAAGGGCGTGAAGGCTTTATACTCTGGGAAATGCCCTCACTTCTGCTGTTGAAACCAACCGTGTTTATAGCTAGCCATCTACAAAGTTACTTGCCCCTTTGTTCCTGTTCCTTCCTGCGCGTGCTTTGTGTTTATATCTAGGGAGAGATCCGCATCTCTACAGAGGAACCTCTAGATATAGATGCAATACACACGTTAGCTGTGATACTGCCCTGGCTGCCCTGTTACCGTTAGAAAAAAATACGCTCTGAGTCATTTAAGTCTCCGGGTTAAATGTCTCTGTCCTTCCCCTCTGGCACCCCTTACAAATCTGCTGGAGAGGTGTAGAGGATTGCGTTGATAGAGGGCTTCCTGTTAGTAACAGGCTTCATTTTACTGAGTGCACAAGCGAAATCTTCAATGTAAAGAGGCAGGATTTGAAACCACGTTTGTTTCTGCGGGGTCTGCATGTTGAGAGGGAAACATGTGGGTTTAACAATCGTTTATTGTACATAATAAACGATAGGTGAAGGACTGTTTTGAACGGTTACATTTGCACTGTCACGGTCTCCCAAATTGGAAAGCAAAGGAATTATTTCTCCGTCTTATTAAAGAAAAAGGTGCATTATATCTCGGGGAGGGGGAGGGGGCGGGTAATAGAGATGGCCAGAGCTCGATGGATAAAATATCAGATGTGTGCGTGCAAAAGACATTCACTGGGTCTGGTGTTGTGGGAAAGGCTTTAAAACCGAGGCATTTCTGGAAAGAAAACCTTGCTGTTAAAAATAAACAAGAAAAGACTGAAATCATGCATGACCTAAAAAAGGCACAGAAAGATCCGTGATAAGGTCTCGCTATTATTTATTTATTTATTTATTTATTTATTTATTTTGTGTGTCCTTGTTTGCAGCGCAAACATTCTATGCATTTTAAAACTGAGCACTAAAATAGAGTAGCTTCTGGTAGAGCCTTTTGTGGATGGTGTAAATTTCACAGTTTACTGCCTGTTTTCACCGAAAACACAGACATTTTAATCACGTTCTTGTATTTAGATTTTTTTTTTTAAAAAAAGGAAGATGATTGTAAATATTTTCTTTAATGCAAAACAGACATACACAACAATGGTTACAAACTGCAGCCACGTGTGGATCCTGAAATGTTTCCCTGAATTATCTACCTGTCCATTTATGTTTGCTGGGCTTTCTCCTTGGTTGGCTCTTTCCTATATTACTTTTTTTTAAAAAAAATTTCTATCAGAAATATTTCTGTATCACAACATACAACAGGGAGATGCGTTCCAGCACACTTACAAATAAAACAAACATGAAAACAGAATAGTTTATTATTGGGTGCATCTTTTTTATTTATTTCTGAGAGACGGCTGATTAATTCAAGCTATAGCCGTTAGACAAATACTAATTCTACCAAAAAATAAAAATAGTGAGAGATGTATTTTTCTGCTAAATTCAGAAATCATTACTTTGAGATAGGTCTTATGTGAAAATCGGTGCTCTGAATAAAATTAACTATATATTAGCTGCGTGTGTTTCTTGAAGTTTATTCTATAACTGCAGAAAATATAAGTCAAAGTAAAATTAAAAAGGACTTCTTAAGTATTTCTTTTCAGGTTGCTGGAAAAGATTATGCACCTACAAAATATGTGTGAGGGGAAAAAAGCTTGGTGGTTTCAGGTTTATGTGTTGTTCTGACTGGCCTAATTGCACTTAATTATGTAACAAATATTTTATTTTTATTTTGTGTTAATAAATATGAAAATCATAAACTGATCTCTCCTTACGTTGTAAATGCAATGGTTCATTAGGAACGTATAGGATGCCACCTACTGCTTCAAGTGATCAAAGAACCTCTTTCTTTTCTGATGACCTGTGACTAGATCAGATGCCAAATGTAAAAAAAAAAAAAAAACTTAATAGCTGCGATTATTTCTTCTGTAGACATATTTTAGCCAAATCTTTTTAATTTCGCCGGTAAATCTGTGAATCAAGACACTTACGTGATGTTCAGAAAAGAATAA
Organism: Pelusios castaneus; assembly: GCA_007922175.1. Taxonomy (NCBI): domain Eukaryota; kingdom Metazoa; phylum Chordata; order Testudines; family Pelomedusidae; genus Pelusios; species Pelusios castaneus. Next base: position 9,032,414 of record ML685903.1, read on the forward strand.
TACGTTAAAAAAAGCTGTGATTTTAAGCAAATGTTGATGTTAAAAAAAGCACTAAGGGTATTTTTAAAAATATATTTAGATCTCGTCCACCAGAAATTGACTTGTTTCTGTTGTTACTAACTTTAAATGTCATCAGAATTTTTAATAAACGCATTTGTAAAATATTATTTTATAGAAAAGTACTACCGGTTATCATTTTTGGAGAGTCAGGAATGAACAAATAAAATAAATTGTAAAGGTTTTTTTAAAAAAAAAAATCTCCCCCAAAACTGAAATGTTACAAGACAACCCATTTGTATCATACAACAATGACCAATGTATGTATTGAAAAGAAGTTTGTTTTGTATTAAGTACCAATCCTTACCGAGTACAAAGAAAATACTATGTTAATAAAACAGATAATGAAAAAAATAACAGCTTTGCAAAGTTTCCTATTTTATTTTTTTTTTACGGTAGGAAACTGTGCAAAACCGGAATGTTCTGCTTTCTGTTGAATAGATCTGAGCATTTCACGAGAATACCGAGTACTGATGATAAGGCCTTTTTAAGCAGCTCGCTGGAAATACATGGGTGGGGTGTGAAGGAGGAGGGTGCGCTGCTGGGTCATACCAGAACTGTTTAAACTTTTGCTTCTTAAAAAGGCTGAAGAGGGAGAAAATTCATTCCAATATACTGTAAAGAAATATGTAACCGCCTGAGCGGGGATTTCAAGTTCGAATTATTCTCCCAGATCTGGTCTAGAATATACAGCCTAATGTCCTCAGGACTTCCATCCCGTTCATAATCTGTGACCCCTGCTGCCACGGAAGGGCGGGGGGACTTTGTTTCCGTAATCTTTCATTTCCGATTTTTCACATTTACTATTTCTTGTCGATTTCCTGGTCTGATTTCCCAGCCAACTCCTTAAGACCTAGCCTGACTTCTGGAATTTCTGTTTAACACTTGTTCTCCAATTGCTTTCAACTTAGAGTAGCCCATCATAAATGAATAATAGACATCCACTGCCACGATAGTATTGATTTTTACTCTCCTGTGATATTAAGACTAATTCGGTCCTGGTTCAACAAGTAAAAAGCTCCCCAGAAGCAGAAGGAAGTGTCCTACAGCAGAGTTTTTTGCGGTTGATGTTGCCCCCGCATTCCCTCCAAACAGAGACAGAAGATAATTATTTTAACTCTGACGGACTGGATCGCACGAAGCTGCCGTGTTATTCTGGCTTTTCCCAAACGATTTGAAGTCCCTCCGGTTATTTAGGGCTCGCGTTGCAGCCGATGTCTTTTTAAAGCTTTTCTTGTATTTACCTGCTGAGTCAAAAAGAGGAGAAAAGCTTAATTGACTTTAAAACAGCAGCGGCGGAATTCCTATTCGCAGGGGAACCTGTTTCTACCTGCGAGACAAGCGTATTATTATCGGTAATTATGTTCTTTAGGAGTTGAGAAAATATTAGAGCTCACTGCTGCCTAGGCCCCCGCTCCGCCCTCAGTGTAAACGGGCCCTGCGCCAGTTCTGCAAAGAGGGGCTCGGTCACGTGCCCTACAGAAGGCTCGCTGCAAATACAATTACAGGGCCGCCTTTAATAATTCATGGGCTGAGATTTGGAAAATTAATAAAATGAATTATAACAAGAGGCTAATTAAAAACTTTAGTAATTGTTGTCAAGGCTGCTAGATGGGAGGCGCGGGGCACCCCCCCCCCCCCCGCTTTTGGACAACAGTTTTCCGTGGAAAGCTAGTCTGGGAAAGAGACTGATTGGGGCTGGACTCAGGGCACTTTGGGGTTTTCGCTGGTTGCGGCTCGCTCAGGCGGAATTCGATTCGGGTGTCAGTGTGCACGATAGCAATCGGGGGTCTCTGGCCCGGCAACTCGAAAAGTCCCACGCTGCAAAGTTCACCTAAAAATAGGAGCTCCCATATTAATATTTCATTGAGCAAACAGAGCGCCCAGGGTTTCTCCACGAGCGCACACAGGCGCGCAGAGAGCCGCTGGGTTTGCACACTGGGGTAGAGAAAGGAGCTGGACACAAAGGGCTGCGACTTTCAGTCCCTGCTCAGGCAATCCCCGTCAGTTACTGCGGGGTCTGAGAGTTTTAAGAGGAAATCATGTATCCGTCGCGCCAGATCTTGGGCTGACTGTTAAGCATCTGATTTGTACCCCGCCAAAGTCAAAGAAAGTCAGGGGTAAGAGTCCACCTCCGCCCGAACGTGCCCTTTGTGAGTAGGCACTGCAGGGGATCTAATGTTTCTCCGCCGAGACAATACCGAGGCAAACTGAGCCAGATTGATCTCGGTGTAACTCAGCTGAAAACGAGGTCCTTACATCAAGAATTCATTTGGCCCAAGCACGCCACTAATGCTGCATCCCTTCCTGTAACTGCGTCACTTTGCGTTTGTTGGTTTAAACAGGACTTTAACCTTGGTTTAACGCGGACCTGAGTTTTAATTTCCTTTGTTTTTGTTTACCGGTGGGAACAAAACACGGAAGCAGCGGCAGCTCGCTGGAAGCAGACAAGAGCCACTTTTAAAGCTTTCAGATCATTGACACCGGGGTAACGGATCTGAAGAAGCCCTTTCCAGCCTATTGAGGCAAGGCAGTCTTTTGGAGAATCTTAATCGGTGGATTATTGGCATGATGGATCTTAATGGTTTCTTGCAGGCTATTGTGTCAATGCGAATGTATTGACGTTTAAACTGCAGGGCCCTATCTGGTAGTTTAATGAGTGAGCGCATGAACAGAAATTTGCATATGCAAAAATCTGCTGCACAAGTGATTCGCTGGATCTATCTCCTGTCCAACATCCTTAGCTGGCGTGCATACTAGTCCCTCTTGCAACATGATTAGGAGTCTTTAAACTTTCTTTATCCAAATACCCAAAGGCATCCCTGACGATGGGTAAAGGGGATTGCTTTTAAAATACGTGTGGGTTTTATTTGTTTTGTACAAGACTCCTAAATTTATTTATTTATTTATTATTATTATAATAAAAACCTGATGCCACAGAATGTATATCATTTACCATGTTATAGTTTCAACTGCCCGAAGTGACTTAAGCCAACTTGTGTAAACAAAATGAAATGCTATCTTGACATATTGCAGATAGACTGTAGCTCAAAGCTGGTTTTTCAATCTGGTCATAAAACTCTAAAAATAGATCCTTACCTTGGAGATGCTGACCGCCCCCTGACTACACAGGTCCTGGCATAGAGCAGTTTCCGGTGCGATGTACTAAGCCTGAGTGATAAACCTCCTAAAAATAAGGTCTGATGATGGAAATGCTGACAAGCACTAAACTATCGATGTGAGAAATAGTGCTGCGAATATCTAAATATGTAGCTAAAGAGAGGGGTGGATGTCTACACCCGGACCTACCCCAGATGAAAGCAAGCAAGCTAAAATGGGCAAGCTAAAGACAACATGCTAAAATCCCTTCTTTTTTTCATTTTTAAAAAGACGTTTGCCGAGGAAAAGGAAGCATGTCAGCATGAATGCATCTTTGTACAAGGCTGCTTAAGGAGACAAGACGCCTATATGAATAACTAAGTCCTTGATTATGGTCATTATGTAAACGGAATTACGAACAAAAGTTTGTTTGGTAACTAATTAACCCACCATCTCCGCTTCGCTTCCCCTCAGCATAATGTATACAAACTTTTGTACACGTGGATCAGAACGAAACAAAGTGTTGACAGCATCCAGCAGTGGAAATTCACTTACACAAGACTTTTTCTCACTGAAGTGTTGACAATAAACATTTAATGAAGGCAGAGACTTGGATGTCTCCAGACAGTGTCAGAATACTTTAAACAGACCATTAGCATGGCTTCTTCTACTTCAAACAGCGCACACTATACCATAACATTATAAAAATACCAAGTATGAAACAAATAATCTGTTTATACAGATATTTTGAGCTGTTTTCACCAGTTCTGACATCCCCTGTATTTAGTAACAGAAACTTACTCGGTTCAGAGTACTCGCGCTTAAAAAATGTTAAATACAGTTAATGCAATATTAATCGCCCTTTGGTGATATAAAATGCAATATTTTCAGGCAGCTATCGAGCTTTTCTAGAGGAAGAGCTGATGAAAACAGTCACAGCTGAATAGGGGAGAGAAAAAAGCTCTGTATTTATTGCTTTTGTTTGGCTTTTGGCTACAGAGACGGGAACATTCTAATGGGGTAAGGACATTTATTTTATCTGCAATCTATCGCTGCTAGAGCAGGAGTGGCAGATGGGGTTTGGTGTTATATTCACCGAGTAATTTAGAGCAAATCCTAATAACTAATAATGATTTATGTTAATTTCAATCACTTAGGTGACTTTATTAAAGCAGTGCTGGAAAAGAAAAAAAGAATAGCCGGAGAGACAGGCTGTAGCTAGCTGAAACCGAACCGCATGCTTAATGAAAGAATTAGGTGGCTTTAATGGGTGACACTAAAAATTGTGACATGGTGAAGGCAGATGCGGCACAGGGCATTCTTCTGCGATTGTACAGCTTCGGATCTAATTTCCTAAATGAAGTGCCCCCACGTAGAAAGCCCAGCTACCGAAGAGAATAAAATATTCTCATATTTATGATGCTAAATGTATTGATTGTGTTAAAGGAATCCGTGATTTTAACGTGGTTGGTTACTACGACAGCCACCTAAGCATAAATCCTGGCGGAATGAATAGTAACATCCCAAAAGTACTGTATGCAAAACTTTTATCACGGGTTAGGTGAATGAATGGGGATTTCCGGTCTGTATCTACATCCTTAAAGCATAACCTCGGATTTATTCCTCACTGGAAATCTCCAGTTAGTCAGTTAGGATTTTGTGTTACCATAAATAAATGGCTGTTTCCAAGATTCAGTTGCATTTCCCCTTACATCCTTCAGTCCCATTCCAAAAGGGTAATGAGGGCACATACACGCCTAATTTTAAGGGCACTGAAATGAGAGCTGTTTCCAAAGGAGAAGGAACCGGCTAGTGCTAGGAACAGTTTGATGTACAGGAGAGGAGTACTTACAATATTTTGAAAGGGAGGGTGCTCTTAGCTCCTGGCAATTTACTTTCCCAGCTACCTTTATGCGTTTTTCTGCCTTAAGGCATACAGTCTGAAAGTAAAACAACATCAAAGCTCCTTATTAACACCATTTCCCTGAAATCTGAAGATGAAGCTACCTGGAACGTTTAATCTGGTATTAGCGTTTAATTTGGAGCAAAACAGCCAGAACAAAGTTCAAAAGAGATAGGGCAGTTATCTGCGGGAGACTAAAGGGAAAGGAAGAGTGCAAGGAGTGATTTACGTTTCTGTCAAAAATCTGAAATGGATTAAATAAACCTTATGTTCGCTGCATTTTCTGCTGCTGTATTGTCTCCAGACAACGGATACACAGCAATTAGCTCCGCTCAGCCCATTGCAAAGCATTCTGTTTTAAGAGACTTTCCCCAACTTTTAGGTTATTTGCAGAAGATTGTGTGCTTTTATCTCCGATATGTTACCGCATTTTCAATATGACCGAGCTCCATAAAAGGAAAAAATCGCTTCTGCCTTGTCTGTAGTATCGGTTTTATTTATAGCGACTATATTTTTCCTGGTTAAAAAAAAATCCATATTTTAAAAGGTGGAGCTGATTTTGATGTCTCGTGTAATGACCACATCTGAAAACAGTACAGCTATCTCAGATAATACTGATATCTTAAAAAGACTTCAAACTGATTTGCGCATCTGCTTTTTGAACTATGGGTCAGCCCTCGTGAACTAGATACTGGCAGTATTCAAGTGTGTGTGTGTGTGTGTGCTTGCGCGCACATATACATACATACACATCTAGATACATTTAAAGCTATACACACTCCCTGTATTCACACACACACACACACACACACACACACACACACACACACACACAC